>WIPJ01000404.1:34210-47877 GCA_018155075.1 Cassiopea andromeda
TATTATATTATATTATATCATATTATATTATATTATATTATATTATATTATATTATGTTATATTATATCATATTATATTATGTTATATATCATATTGTGCTGTATTCTATTTTACTTTTTCATTTTATTTTAATACAATATTATATACACAACAAATATTTTGTGTTTTCATGCAAACTTCAAATGCAAGAAATGTTTAAGTTCTTACCTGATACTTCCTTTTGATTGTGACTTTTCTAAATATCTAACAAGAATCGTATGACCTTGATCCTTTGATATAGACAGTGGTGTACATCCGCATGCGTCAAATAGGCCAATCGATGCTTCGTCCCACTGAATAAGCACACACGCTGAATCGAATTTCCCTTTTGCGCATGCCCACATTAACGGGGTCAACTGGAATTGATCGTACTTGCAAGGGTCGGCTTCTTGTTGTATGATCTTGTTCGTGTTCGTCTCAATCCAGTTGCACAGCGTCTGTATAAGTTTGGTGAAGCCAAGAGCCGCAGACAAATGTAGCACAGTCATTACCTTCTCGCTCTTATAAACAATGTTGATTGGTAGATGATCCTGTACCTTTGATATGGACTCACAGATATTTACCATCGTATCCTCAATATCAATCGAGTTACATATCATTCCCTGAAATCGAGGCAGCGTATTGCCTACGTCGAAAATATCAATAATGGCTTCAATTCTCTCTACGAGTAGCGACTTTAAGTCTTCATCTTTGATTTTCAGCCAATCATGGCGCTCCTCTGGAATGTCCTCACCAAGATCTTCAGTATCAACATATTCGAAATCGACAGACTTTGAGATGATGACGTCATCGCTGAGCACACACACGCGCACCTTGCCTGGAGAATGCGGAGGGCAGAAACATCGCAATACCCCATTTTGTATCAGATCTGCGGAGGCGCAAACATCACCAAATTTGCATGAATACCTTGCATTTTTATTATTCCATGAGCCTATCAAAATAATCTTGCCACCCCCTTCAGTTGAAGCATATTCAGGGGAAATATCCACAATATTCAAAAGTTCATGTGGACGTTCAGACTGGTTAATATCTACGTCCATTATGAACAAAGTATCACTACTTGAATGCGATACATCTTGGGTAATTTTACTTTCAGAGGAGTAATCAGGCACTTTTGTGGTGTGACATTGTTCATCTTCTGTGTGCCAATGAGAATCATTTAGGACTTCAGTTGTAACATTCTGCGTCGATACATTTGTTGTCACAATACAATCATGATCGATTGAGGATGAAGCGTCAAGAATAGACGGCGATGGCTCGCGTAGATTCACGCTGTTAGGAACATTTTTCTCTGCATAGGTATTGACTCTTCCAGCTGCACTCTCTTCTGATTGGTGTGACGTAAGGGGTTGTGACAATACAGATACGGTAGTCGTAATATCCTTTGCTACTTCATTTGTCATTGCGACCTCCATGTTCTCCTCCGCATTAACAGGAGTAAGAGGTGGAAAGTTGCTATATAGCTCAGACAAAAGAGAATTGAGTTCGTTGCCAATGACACCAGGTGATCCCAGACCCGGCCCTAAGCTATCTACTGCACTTGATTCTAATAACTCCGAATACGAAGTGTCATTATTTCCAAGTAGAAAACCTGGGGATAATTCGTTGCAATTTGAATCAGTGTCTAGTATAGTTGCATCTTTAGCTACAGTGAAATTATTCTGATTCTTCAAATTACTTCTCCTCGTAAAATCAGGCGTTGCTTTAAGATTTTCTCCTGCCACCATTGCATCAACACAATTAACAGTAGCTGTGGAAAGTGTGTAGCTTAATGAAGTCGTTGCAGAAACCTGACCAGACTGACAAGACGGCAATTCATTTGCGAGATGCACATCGCCTCCCAATCCATTTACATGCGATATGGAAGTAGCAGGTACATCAAAAGATTTCCGTACTTCTCGCTGCCTACTTCTCCTCGTCCCAAACGAGTTCCTTCTTTGTCTGGCCGAGGAACATGTTACTGTATCATTAATACCGCCCTGTGTGCAGCATGGCGCAGACTCAACTTGACCGCTATCATGGCGCTTACAACCACGGGTTCCTTTTGTCTTTTTAGAAGGCTTTTCAATTGTCTTACTTGAATCTGCTGTTAATACAGGGTACGGTGCAATACGCTGGTAAACAGTACGTTTTGGAGCTGTGGGGGCCTCAAGGAAAAATGGGGGGTGTTTCACATCGACAAATTTAGTAAAATTAACCTTCAAAGTACCAAAATCACCTGGAATAATTTCCTCTTTCTCACGGCGACGTCCCCGTTTCTTTTTGGAGTTTTTGTCGAACAATTTTTGAGTGACTTGCTTCACATCTTGCACAATCATTGATCGTAGCAAATCAGTTTCAGGTATCAGTGCTACTTGGGGATAGACTGAGGGCGCTTGGGTCATAAAAACAGGGGCTGGTGTCATTTTGTACACGTCTTTAGAGGCAATCATTTGGGGCTTTACAATACTACAAACAGGATGGCTAAGCGGTTCACTTGCTGGTGAGAATTGGCCAGAAGATCTTTCAGGCGCGATTTTCGAGCTGGTTCTTACGGACTCTTGACCAATAGGTTTGTCATCGCGTTTATGGGAAACTGAGGAGGAGGCTTTTGGCTTTGACGACGTAGGAACACACGTTTGTGACACAAGCGGTGAAAAAGGTGCCTCTGAGTCTCCCTGTCTTTTGCTAATATCAAGTGCGGGGGTGACAGGCAAAGACGCAAAAGCCAGTAGTCTATGCAGATTCAAATCATTACAGTGCTCTATACTGCGATCAATGAAAACCTCTTTGCTCATGAGTGAGGCATTAATAAGCCAGTGAAAGTTGCACCTAATGGAGTCAATCTAAAAGTCTTGCATCGTGATTTTTGCACAAACGCATCCTGATGATTCCATGCTTGTATAAATGCCTCACTTCGATTCCTAAGCGAGAAGAAATAGCAATGAAATATTAAAATGAAAATGAGTGCACAACTGACCAATGTTGTGAAGAAATAACGGAATCACAGTGAAGCACATCATGGGATAGTCAAAGTTGGAAATCAGAAGACGATGAACTGAAATCTAAAAACACATCAATATTACACAGTTTGCCACCTGTTTCTTTAACTCCATTGTGCAGTTACATGAGTCAATTTTAGGCTCATAGGCTGTGATTATCTACGAAAGCCAGCAAGTTGGAGATTATTTTTCTGTGCAGATGGCAAATTCACTCCAGAAGGAGAGCAGCAAAACAAAGAAGTCAAAAACACAGAAAATATCGAACAATTACAGACACCAACGATCGTAGCTCAAACGAGGAATAATCATTTCAATTCTTTCATCTACTTGACATCTGATGTGCGATTCACTGCATGCCGATTGAATGATCAGGCTGATAATATACTGCAAAGAACCGACAGCTATATTTAATAATATTATCTACTGTATCACGTTACTTAATATATCATAGCATATTACAAAATACTATACCATACCTTATTAAATTTCAAGATACAGTAACATTTCATTTTATATTATATTATATTATATTATATTATGCGATATTATATTAACTTATATATTATACACACATACTTCTTTCTTTGCTTTAAGTAAGACTCCTTGGTTGTGATTACGATCACTAATTTACATATTTCGCTTGTTGCAATCACAGTACGGAATTACGACACTCATTGATGATCATTGATGATCATATTAATCAATGATTCATATGGTGATTTAGACAGCCAAATCACCTGCTCAGGCAGGTCTTGAAAATTCTCTTTTTTCTTCACAAAGCAACTCATGGTTCATAATTGGACGTTTGTCGTTTGTTTGTTGAAAGCAATTTGTCTATCTCAAAAAGCATTGAGCGCTAATGGTCTACATAACAATAAAATAGTTCAGAATTACAATGCAGCGATGGTTAAATTGTTCATTGCATGCGATGCAGAGCTCAGATCCATCACATAATACATATATCATATATTGTATGTTATAATTTACATACACCATATATTCAATACTATATATCATGTTGAACAAAGATGACAATTCCATTCAAATGACATCATTATAATAATGTACCCTAGGCCTAGAACTAACGTAGGGAACTGTGTTTTTCTTGACCTGAATTGTAAATTATCTTTTCGCTCGCAAGATTTTGAATCAATCTATTTATTCCGCAATAATCTCTAATCCAAGAACCGGCCTGATCAGTAATTTCCATTAATTTTAGATGGAGATTGAAGAGAATATCAATAACTGACGATGAACAACCGCTAACATTAAGAAAAGCAGCAAATTAGGTTTGGCTTTGTGAGATATTGCGGTTAATTGAACACAGAACTGAGGTTAACTCGAATTGACCCGCATTTCTAAGAAAGTCAGTAAACATCGTTTCCCTCTATAATGTGAATATTCTGTTTGCTCTACAACTTTATTGAAAATCATTGATTTGAAAAATGCAATACTCTTTCTAAATACCATATTGCGCATGCAAACTCGATGAACGGATTCTCTATCTTTTTACATACTTGTATGTATTTAATGAATGCAACATGCGCTACCTCCATACGAAGTATAGCAGCATTACAACCCAATCACAAACGCTTCCTCTGAAGGCAAAACCAAGAAGCTCTACAAAGCATCAGGTTGCAAAAAACAGCTGACAGCTACTGGGCATCAAAACCAATTTTGTGCTGATACCTTATGTGGTATTTTCTAGGTGCGATGAAAGATGAAATGAGGATCCGTGAAAGCGACGACTTAACGAACAGAGGCTGCCTTGAGAATTATTTCGTAGGAGATAAACATCTCTACTGTTATTGCTTGTGTAGCTTAGATCAAAATCTTTAGCATTGGTGACAGCATGTGAAATAGAACAACCGACAACAAAATGGATGACGCAGCAGTCTAGATAAATTCTTATCTAAAAAAGGCGGTTACATTAGGAGGGAGGCTAAAGAATAAAGCGCGAAATTAAACATTTTCACATACACTTGATGAATGATTCACCTGTTACTAGAAGCAACGGAATAATGACTTGAGAGAACAAACAATAATCCCGAAAGGCGAAACAAAACTGCGTTATTTGAATTCCATAAAGCAAACTTCCATGAGCGAATTGTGCCGGTATAGCTCCTCATTCACGACTAACAAGGGAAGAATCAATGTTCTAGATTGGAGAGCCGATGCCTATCAGTAAATTCTTTGATATCAAAAATCGCATCTGAATTTCCGATTTGTTTAATAAAATGCCACTTGCACATGGAGATGTTTCTGCTGAACAACAAAAACCATGAAAAATAACGCGAAATGGATTGAATCCTGTAGTGAGAGATACCTGCAAATAATTACTGTGAATCTAGGAAGAAGCAAAGAAGAATTAACAAGACAATGAAAAGCATACCTCAGACCAAACTGTTAACTGCTTCTTGATTCGAATACGTGAAGATTCATCCAGCTTCTGTTTTGACAAACTTGCTTAGGCCAGAGTCACCAGAATGAACGTACAGCGAAAAATAAACTAAAAGGAAAGAGCTTGACGTTATCATAAATAATTGAAGCGATGGCCGGGTTAATTTGCAGTGTAAAGCCGATTTGTATAGTGAGCCGCGAGTAATGTGCGATGTTACAATCAAATCGAATAATAGATTGAGATAACCTATACGAGCAAAGACGGGGGCCCCAAACAGTTTCTAAAATGATCTTCACACCTCCTGATGATGCTACGCACTGGATTCCGCGATATTACAAACAGCTTTGTAAATCAAATCTAAAAATGAACCAACTAGAAAAATAGAAGACTGTACTGCTAAAAAATGTGATCTAAATTATTATTTCCACGTACTCTGCAGCATTGTTCTACGCATTACATGAAGAAGATTTAAGCTTGTGGGAAATCCTGCTCATTCAGTGCATCATGGCGCGGAAAAGTCTAGACCAGTTAAATTTTTATCAGCAGGCAGACTAGGTGATAAATAAACATGATCCATCGAGCAGAAAAAGGCATCCTATTGAAACGGAATTCGACTAAAAGTTCTAAGAGTACAGAATTAAAAGACAAAACTCCGTCTGAAGCAGTAAAGAAATTTCGTTAATTGTGCAATACACATGACTAGAAACGTTAAAGTTTTCAAAACAATCTCCAAGGTTCAACACGGAAAGTAACCTTTGCAGCATAACAAAAATTTGAAGACACGAAATGCATGTTCCAACAACGAAACCCAAAGCAGCTCTCCCCAGTCCCCAGGCAAATGGAGTGATTGTGAATGAAGGGAAAAGGAACAGGTGGTAACAATAATCTGGAAAAAGGGTCTGTTAGAAATAAGCTGAGAAATGATAAAGCCAACAAATTATGATAAACAAATATTATGCGCTGATTTAGCAGATGTGCAATAAGACCCATAATATTATTGTCTGAGAGCAGGTTGGGATAAAATGGGTTAATGGATAAATTCAAAAACAACATTGGAAATGGTGAGATAATCAAAGAAGAGGCTCCAGTGAAACTTCACGAGGAATTTCTAATCAAACTTATTTCTAATTGAACGAAATTTCAAATCAAAGATGGCCGTATTGCTAAAGAGGTACTTAAAGTACAAAACTTGCTGATTTTTAAAAATAAAGAAAGTTTGACATACTTGTTATGTGAGAAAAGAATATGATTGATAACAATCTCATTTTGCCACAAATAATAGTTAGACGAACTCACAAATTCACTAAAAGAGCCCCAAAACGACTTTCATCAACAAGAATCAGATATAATCAAATCAATTAAAAAAGCAGACTTTTAAACTCCTGGAACACAAATAAAGATTCCTTTCTATAGAAGATGGTATAAAACGTTTATTGTAAACGTGGAGATAAATAGAAAAAGATAAAACACACTCTACAGCCGCAAATGTGTTTTATTTAAAGTTTTTATTGAATGAAATTCTGTAGCAACAAAGAGACATGGATATAATATTTAAAACTCCAGTATACCATGCATACAGTAGAAGAGAATTTTACACTTTTCAATGTCATTTAGATCATGCAATTCAAAGGAGAGAAATAGCATTCTAAATGTATGAGTAGTAGGATGCACTCGGCCTAAACCAACACCAAGAGCAAATGTTTTCTGAGTTTAGAAGTGACATGCCCCACGTGATTCATGTGATATGAACAACACGAGCAATGAAAACAAAATGAAAAGCGCCTGCTACATTATAAATAACTAAAAACAGCCGTGGTTTCTCACAACATTATACAATATAAACAGAATTACTATCAAAAATGTTGCCAACTGATGCGCTTTGATTATCAAACGACCGTACTTATTTAAAAAAAAACGACTATTCATGGCCAACAAGTCAAAAAGGGTATTATAGTGGCATGAAGATTTGTTGTATTGGTAAAACTCTGGCACTTCAGAAAACTGGCATTCTTGAGGAAACTGTGTTATCAAAAATAAAAAATTGTGACAATAAAAGCAACAATGGATGCTGATAATACTCTTCAACACGGTATAAGCAATGAAATAAATTTGCATCTTCAAATCACGGGGGAACACTGTGCCGTCCCTTCATTTTCAATTTGAGATGTCTAAGATCAATGCACGAATAAACGTGTTTTTTATAAGAAAAAAGTCTATAAGAAAATGAGGCTCAAATCGTCAAAATCTTAAGAAAATCGTAAGAAAATCACGAGGCTCAATTTCCAAAATTAAGTGTTTTGATAGGCCAAAAATCGTATTTTGTCGTTGTTGCATTCAAAATGTTAAAGATGAAATTCAAATTCAAGTACACAATATTATTAACGAAAGTGTAAACCACTCTAGCCAGTTTATTTCAGTAAAAGTTAAGAAAAATTTAAGAAAATCTCAGGCTCAATTTCGGGAAAGTTAATAAAATTGAGGCTAAGACAAAATAATGATTTTCTTATAAAAAAAACGTGTATACAAAAGTTGTAGAACACGGCCTAGCGGTGACGTCTAAAGATGAGAAAAACACCATCCCTTGAATGAGGCAATTGTTGTTGTTGTTGTTTCCTTTATTTTGAGTAGGCTGTTATACCTAGCTGATTCAGCTAATTTAGGCCTACTATGCATGCCGAATCAAGGCATGGGACCCCTAGTTTAACGTCCCTTCTGATGGACGGCAATTGGTGAAACAACTAGCTATAGAGCTCGAAGTACGGGAAACAGTTTCGGAAGAAAGAAAAGCAGGTGGCATTATGATAGATTAATAAGAGAACCATGGCGCCTATAAAATAAGAAGCTATGTAGACGACATGTTTATTAACCACAATTTTCAAGCCTTATACGAGCACCAAATCAACTTAGCAGTTACCAAGGAACTGAAAAGGTGGTACTTAACAAGAAAACCATCAGCTTGATTGAGATAAATAGCAAATAAAATTACTAATTCATGACGCTTTCATGACTAAATGTCAACTTTCATGCTGATGACTCCATATTGATCCTTCATTTCCTTGCAAAACCGGACTGGGAACTAAAACACAAAATTCCAACGAAAAAAGCATATAATTCAAAACGCTATAAGTTTTTTTATAAGAAAATGAGGCTCAAATGGCCAAAATCTTACGAAAATCAAAAGGCAAAATTTCCAAAATCAAATGTTTTTCTTAGCAAAAAATTAATATGGCATCATTATTGCAATGAAAAGGTTCAAGATAGAATTCAAATTCGAGTATACACGAAAGTGTAACCCAAAATCTCAGTCCCTATGTCAGGAGAAGCTTAGAAAATTGAAGCTTTGGCAAAATGACGGCTTTCTGTTAAAAAAGATGTGTATTATAAGGAGGCATGTAAAAGGATATTTATTCTACTTAATAAGGTGGATAATCCTAAGAAATAGGAAATAAAATCGGCAGAATGAATTGAAGGAAGAGTAGTCGAGTTAAAAATAGATAAATTGCAATTGGCCAACACATAGGGCGAAATTTAGATGCTCATGGAAGCAAAAGTCGATATAGCATGAGAGATTTGCAAAGAAAATGCTAGTTTCTGAGGCGAGGGAGTGTGGTACCTTTGATGGTGAGGACCACTGGGGCTATGGATCATTCACAGGGAGGGGGTACCATGATTTGCTACGTTATTGTTTCGCCCATGTGGAGGGCTATGCTACGGAGGAGAATTACAAGAGATAGCAGGGTCTCGAAAACGGTAAAAACTGGCGCTAGGCAACCGATGAACCACTCACAAGTGCGGTGGAGGGAGCGGTATTTTCTGTCATTGAGAAACAAATAGGTTTCAAATTTTGATAAAAGAAAACGTGGACAGCACTAATTCACAGTTAGATGAAAAGGGAGCATAACAGTTGTTAGTGTAGTAAAAATACAACCGAACTTAACATCAATATAACGAGAAACTCGAAAGTAAAGTGATAGCAACAAGGAACTCGCCACAAACCATTGCAATTTTTAAGGAATTTTCATGACAGGGGCGCAGTCTCGAAAGGGCCTCCATTTCCCAAGAGTTCACAAAATTGTTATTTGGGCTTCTCCACCAATGACAGGATAGTTGTTTCTGGCTGGGGTGTCAAAACCTTGTTGGTGCCCCATTTAGCAACGCCTAAAATGTTAAACTGTAGTTACTTTACAATTACTGTGGATACTATGGATGAAGGGATGACCTTAGCCAGTAGATATCACTCAAAGGCACAACATTGGCCAGAAATAGCTTCAACTTTGGGTAGACATTAACTTAAAGCAAATTTGATTTATATCGTAATGTATGCTAACAATACGTAAAGAAAACGAGAGAAGAACGTCTGAACACGAGAGCGACCGAGTGAAAAAAATTTTACAATCAAGCCCTCTAGAACGTCGGAAACACCCTTAGGAAAGAAAGACAAAAATATGTTAATTGACCTCTGTATAAAGCATGGACGTTGGAACTGAGGAGGGGGGCACAGGGAGCACGTCTTCCAATTGTTACAAATTTTTAGGTAAAATGACCCCTTGCAACTTACAGAGTTGCCCTTTTGTGCTTGTGAGAGAAGAGGGCCCCTTAATGCATTTGCCCAACTCTAATTTTCGAATGCTTCCAGCGTCAACAGCTACTACTAAGCTCCTTCCTTTTCATCTTTGACTCGTGCTCCAGCTTCAATCGTTATTAATTTGAGTCTTTTCCTCTATCTGTTGCCGATAACACTATTTAGAAAAACTTTACAAGCTCCAAGCTTAGCAATAAGCTTGCAAGCAAATGCAATACATGTTTGTGTTGGAATTGTTATGCTGCAGGAAATACATTTCAAATAAATAATGATTGAGTAGGTACACAGTTCAATTTTCAATCCTGCAAGATTTCGACATTTTACAGATCAAAGGCACAAGAGGGGTCTTGTCAACTACGGATGCAAGTGATAGGCCTCCCGGGAAAATTCTCCTTAGTCACAATGTTAAAAAATGCTCTGCCCCAAATAGAAGCAACAGCAATGTAAATCACGGACTGAAAAAAAACCATTAGCTATTTACAAAACAACTATTAGCAAAATGATTTGCAAGAATCTAAGAATTCTGCTAAGCTAATGGGATTGCATCCTAAGCAAAGAGAATACATTAGCAGCTACGTTGGAAAGGTCTTAGAAATCAGACCGAACAGAATGCCAACTTTCGAGCAAGATCTATGACAAGCCAATAAATTCCCAACACCCTCAGAAGTCAAATCTTTCGATGTCTATTTCGCAGGGATGTCTATTTACCGGGAAGTTTGGGGGCTATAGCCCCACGATTTTACTGAGCCCCCTTGAGCCCCCTCTCGGCACCTAAACTTCCATGCACTGTCGGCACGTTCATTCCCTCTATGGCCTTTTTTAGTATTTTTTAGCCAATGCGATAAGAGATCTCCTTTAAACTTCGTTCACTGTCAGCATTTTGGCAGCACGAGCCCCCCCCCCAGCAATTCTTTTCTGGCGCCACCACTACTATTTTGGTCATTCAAACAAGTGGAAAAAACATGGGTTCTGTTTATATTAACTCTATGGTTCTGTTAATTAATATACTGGCCTATCTTCTTCCAGAAACGTAGATAACTGTCCGATAAAATGGCAGCCTAGTTCTAAGGGGGGGGGGTTCTACCCCGACCCCTCTATCTACTTCAATATCCTGTCCGTTATGAAAACAACTTAATTACATCTTCAAAAGGTGAATTTCACATCATGCATTCCACGGAAAGGTAATCTCAAGATCTTATCGACTCACACGTCCTGACGAGTCTAGGTTAAAGTTCCCATTAATTTTCTCCAGTATTTTAGACAAAAATAAAAACGGTGTCGTGTTAAACGCTAGGTATTCGTGGTCATACATAGCAGAAATGACTTTAAATCAAAACAAAGGTTCATACATTCGTAAAATGCTGCCTTCGATTTCAAATTAAAAAAATTTGCATTGTATAATAAAAATTGCAGCCACTTAGGAAGAAAGAATGCCAATGAATATCGCAGTAGGGCATGTCCATACCCAAATAGAAAAATAATGGCCATGGCGACTGATTAATCTAACTGCTAATTAGTTTTCTAGCAAGCCTTGCATCTACAAGATGATAGGTCTATTCCGTAATTTTGTGGTCTGTGCATTACATGTGAGTGGGCGAGACTTGGCCACCTGCTCTTTGGGGTTCGAGATGTTGATAATAAAAGTAAACAGCATCAAATTTCATATCTGCTTGAAACAGCAACCATGCAGATAAAAATAAAGAACGTTAAATAGTATCATGTTGGACATGATAATTTATTAGAGAAATAAGTATTAGACTTATGGGAGGAATGAGCACATAATAGACCCTCTTTTCATTGGTGGACACTTTTACATTCATTGGAGGGGGGAGGGTCTTGAATGTTCTTGAATGTAGTCAATAATTGCTACCTGTGAACCATTACAAAATGCAGCTATGCCAAAACTCTAAAATTATTGAAGTGAGTGCCCCCTCATCCCACATGTATCTACCACTGTACTTGGTATGATGCCTAGAAATCACCTTGGATATATTTGGTAACTTGCTAGTAAATGCTTACAACCACCTTTACTACTATATAAGATTATATCACCCATCAAGTGTTAATTGAATAAAACTGCCTACAGCTGCAATACCAATTTGTGCAAAATGCATAAATGAATATATCCCAAGATCTTCAAATGCATAAAATCAGTGATTTTGGGATTTCAATTTTTCTTTGCCATATATATATATATACAAAATAATTCAAATACATTAAAAACTTCCTCAGTGCCATATTTGAAAGTATGAAGTTGGTGCATCACAGATCCACACCAAAGAAAATGTGTGGTGCACCAATATCATCTACACACAAGGATCTGCTTGGAGATTTTTTGTTGGGGAGGGGGATTTTGACCATTTGACTAACTAGTACAACAAATACAAAAAGGTCACAGAGAATACTACATCACTGGCTGTACACCAAGCCATGCCAGTTTTTGTGCCATGAGTGCACCAAGTGCAGGGATGTGCTGATAGGTGATATGGGGCATGACACCCCCAAATATTTTCACATTTGCAAGAAAGTTGGTCAAACGTCAGCCATGCTGCAAGAGAAATGGTCAAAGTATTTTCTATGACCTTTTCTTTTTAGCAAGAGTAGTTAGTCAAATGGTCAAAATGCCCCCTTCGAATGGAAAGTGCTTTGCCAAATCTCTGGCCAAACGCCATTCATAACACAAAAGTGCACTGGCATGCCAAACTCCCTGACATTACTTACTAAAAAAAAAACTCAGATAATATGGCGCCACAGATCTTTGCACAACATGAACTGATTCCAGTCTTGCCTCAGAGCAGATTTTTACTCTGGCTATTAACAACATTATTTATGACAGGCAACTCAATATTTGACCCTTACTAACTTGTAACATATGTAAAATATCAGCTGCATCGATTATTCAAAAATCATATTTAACTGACCACATCATGCATAAAATGTTTGACAGTGAAATGGCAGATGTATAATTAATCAAACATATCATAAATCCTAAAATCATGTGATTTATTAATAAAGGAATTTCAAAACTTGCTGCAATTTCCCCATTCCAAATCAATTAGATACTGTTAAATATCACTACTTATCCTGAGCTATTTCCAACAGAACAAACCACATAACTATTTGCACAAACACAAATATATCATTAGTGTTACCAAAAACATCTTTCAAAATCCTTATATGCAAGAAGTAGCACCGACATATAAAAAGGGTTTGTTATTGTTCTCTGACTGATAAGACAACTTGGAGTCTTTAACCAATGAGATTATATGCTTGAGAGCAATAGGAACATTTTTGGGGCCAATTAGACACATCCTATTACATGTCATCACATTTGGCTTTATATTTCAGTTCACTCTGACAAGTGTTGTATGAAAAAGCTTTAAGTATGTCAAAAGAATGTTCACACTTTTTGTGCTGTAGTAAAGTTCTGTAGTACCAACAGACAATTTACAAACATTTCCATATTAAGCATATGACTTAGCACAGGTATCTGTCATGTCAGGAAACTATATTTCTGCTACCACCATACAATGCATGTGTATATATATACATATACATGAAGAAGTGAGAAGCAAAATGTCATGTTTTTTCTGAGTCAATACTTATTTTTTCAAAACATAAATGTGGGAGTGCTGCTAAGAGTTATATATAGGTATACATATA
>WIPJ01000404.1:48026-59060 GCA_018155075.1 Cassiopea andromeda
ATATATATATATATATATATATATATATATATATCTGTGTGTGTATAGAATAAACCAAAAATACATTTGTCTTTTTGAAGATCACTAGACCACAATAAGTACACTTATATGCATTAATGTCTGGCCTACTGACAATGAAATGAAAAATAAGCCAAAAATAATACTATGTACAGTACATCAATACAATTTTGCAGACCTCAAAAGTAGGTCGACTAACTCCACAGATTTCTATCATAAAAAGTTCTTTTTGTAATGATTCACATTTCAAAATGCTGTTTTTTAATACTAATGATAATAATGCCTGTATTAACAGAGGAAGGTCACAGTCATTGTGAGTACTTTTAACAGAGGTATTTGAGTTACCTTCTTAATTACTTGGTCTATTCTAATATACTTCATTCTATTTGTGTCCATTCTACTTCATTCTACCTACCAAATGCTGATTATCTTCTAAGCTATCCACCAAAAAGCTGATCTAAAGGATAAGTATTTTTATATCTCATATGAAGCCTGTCATTACCACCTTTTGAACAGAAATTAACATTGTGATAGGTTATATCTCAATCATATGATGCTTCATTGGAGTTCTACATTCCCAATATATATCCAATGAATAGTAGAAAACTACATGTCATAAATAGATTCCAATGTTAAGTATCATTTGCTTATTGAAATGCTAAAACACCAATGCTGAATAACAATTCAACACCATCTATCCTCTTGGTACCTATAAACACAGAGAAAACCAATTTCATGACTCACTACACATTGTGGTGTGCTCGTAAGTCTAAAAGTGGATTATGTAAGCCTCTATTGCGGCATGTAGTTGTGCTTATATAGTTTGTTGGAAGCTGCTCTTTTGGTTCGTGGGCCACTACTTGGACAAATAAGCAAAATTGATCTTTATTCAACATGAAAGTCTATATGAGTATTTTACGGGAGTTCAAAACCATCTGTATCACGAATAATAGCTAAATAAAACCATTTACCCCAACAAGGAAAAAGATTGGAAACTACAGGCAAGCTTCGACAAAATCCAAACTACAAACTCAATTCTAAATAAATGGAACTTCCCCTGTAGTAAAAAACTATTAATTACTATTTTGTTTTAGTATATTAGGATCGTTCCTACCTTGATGGTTTTTTGCGAATTCGGCTGCATGACAAAGAATGCCCCGTTTCTAGGATTATTGAAGGGCATGATGTGGGAGTATCTATGACTCAACTCTATCAAATACGATGGCCATAATTTGTGTTCTTTCCGAGTAATACATTGTGGCCACTCCCAGAATAGAAACATATGTAGAAAAAAATGAATAAGACAGCCTATATTATGCATTGGAAAGGCACAGTAATCAGGTATACAACTCAAAAACTCTAATTTCGTTCATTCTTGCTGTGGCCTACCACTAGGCCGGTTTTCTTAAATCTTCTCATTCAAAACTTGCTGCAAGTGAAACAGTGTAATATATTTAGCAAACTTACCATTCGTTGCTCAGAGATTTAAGTGTTTACACCCACCACAGCTAACGTTTGCAATCATACTGTTCAAGGCTTACGAAACAATCAAGCTAAGAAATCGGAAGCTTCGCACCCTTTGAGCTCAATACTCAAGATAGAAAACAAACACCAGTCGATGAAATCATAAGTCTCCAAACTGTCATTGAGCTCAAGGACATTCTGCGAAACAATTTGCCTGGAGTTGGTTTGTATACACAGAGGGTGATTTCGGAGGGAGCTCAGAGAGCAAAGCCCCCTTTGTTGAAATTGCTTTTCATTTTGGAGGTATTCCACAATGTTTTGTATTAACCTTGCTTCCACAGTGTTTTGTATTTTAGTAAGGGACAAAGCCTGCCAGTGCAAGTACTTTGGAGGGGCAAGGCCATATCTTCCGATGTCAATCTCCAGGTTAGTGGCGCAAAATTTTTCGCTTGGGGGCATTACCCCCATGCACCCTGCAGGTGCATGCCCGTATTGCATTGCTATGATGAATTTTGCAATGCTACATCTTTCTAATAGTTGGTTATGTTATATCATGGTTAAACTTTATTGTCATATTTACATCTTTGAAAATATGGCCGTAGTTGAACCAGGTCACACGTTTTTATAACATTGCACGTAGAGTCCCCTTTTCCCAATGTTTTAGACATCACCACTCGTATACACCGGTAGTTTTCAACCTTTTGCTGGAACGGAATCGCAAGGAAATATTCCAGTGGTTCAAGGGCCCCTGTTCATAAATCTGCACGGGAGACTTTTAAATTACTGTCGAACACAGCATTTGTATAACTTCACGTGGAACCCATAAACTGCACACTGATGGAGCTCCGATTAAAAAGCACGGCTATATACGGATATTTTTTTAATTTTAGGAAAATAGCTCTCCACAGCTCAAAAAAGCTAAAAATAAGCTAAATACTGGATGTTTGGGACCTAAAAACATGTCTTAGAAGAAAAATGTGTAATCAATGATTTGATAATCAGATCAATACAATATGTAAGCAAAGAGACTAAAATTGTTGTCGTACTTTCATGTGTACGGCATGAAACAAACTCATTTTTAAAATTACTTATTGTCGTCTGATTAATAGATAGTTGAGTGATCTCAGGATAATTAATCATTATTGCCAGTTTGATTACGGCTACACATAACAAATCTCTCCTGCTATTTTATGAAGAAATTGAATGTTTTACGGACATTCCAGTTCCAGCATGCATGCAAGCAATTCAAGTCCACTGCGTCAGGCTCAGAGTAGCTCCTTTAAATACATGACATTGTTAAGAAGATAGGCTGTAAGGACACATTGGATAGCTGCTCCATATTGCAAGCAACAGACGGCAAGCAGTCCAAGAATGGTAAAAAATTGGAAAAATCATTTCAGGTAGTGAAAACGATACGAGAATGGCCTTAAATACTTGGGGAAGAAACGTTTACATCCCTAGAAACAATAATGCCACATTACGAATTTTGGCTTAAAAGTAGCGGCAATTCTCTTTACTGTTTACTTTCAATATGGTAAAGAAAATGCCTACCAATTCAACTGCATGGTCTTATCCACCATAAAAAACGGTCTTCCTGCATTTAATTCCATCACCAAGCTAAACAGATTTACGTAAAACTATGACAGTGTGCCAATTTTCAATCGAAAGTGTTTGTAACTTCGACTGACTTGCACAACATTTTGTTTAGATGTGCAACGCAGTATCTGCCACCTGTTATTAAGGAAGCCTCATTGTCCCTTTTTGATGTGAAGCGTTGTTACTTACTGCTGAAGACATTAGTTTGAACCGCAATCAACATTACAAGGAAGTTTTTATCATATAATATGAATTTAAAAACTTTAAGAGGAGGGACAATCAAACTGTAGTTTGTTGCCCCTTGCTCTCAACAGTGTTTATTCCCCGCGCACCAGATATTGGAGAACAAGACGTGAAATTCCTCGCTTCAGCTCAGAACAATCTTCCTTATTGTACCATTGGAAACAAGTCTTCTAAGCCAATAATCCGAAATTTTGAAGAGGCATGCTAATATGATGGTTACGAGGGCACTATAGAGCAGTTGCATTCTTGGCAACAAAAAGTGAAAAAAGCTAAGCAAATTAGATCAATATCATAGTAAAGACATTGTAAGTAAGTGATTTTGTCCAAACCAAAATCCTTTTACAATGAGATTAGTAAGAAACCAAGAATAGGCTTTGAAAACAAAAGGCTAGCAACCAAACTTTCCACAGTTTAATCTCATCGTAGGAAAGTTTTTGCAGCATGGTTCAACTGCGATTGCACAGTCGTTTTAGGTGGTGTGTTGCAGATTGGAGGATGCTTTCGACTATGAGATATCTTGCTTGGGATACATGTAAACAAGTTGAAACCAAATGCAGTTCACGTCTTTTGTGTTCTTAAAAATCAGGAATAAAAAAGTAACGCTATATTGCTGAAAATAAAGGCTATACAAGGATTCAAGCATGGATAAGCAAGTCAGCCCGATAAATTTGAAGTCATGGACCTAATGGTCACAGTGTTTCGACCAATACACGTCTTTTTAAATAAAATGGTTTGTCAGAAACGAGTACGAGGCTGGTCATAAACTCGAGAAGCTCTAGTAGCTCAAGAAAACCTAAGAAACTGTACACAGGGTTGGTTTCTAGGGAAGGCTAAGGGAGCAGAGCCCCCTTCTTAAAATTTCTGCTCATTTTGGGGGCTGAGTCCCCCTTAAATTCTTACATTGGCTTAGCTTTTCAGAGTTTATTGGCCTTGCTTCCAAAGTGCTATGATCAATTGTGCACTGCTATATGGTTATTGGCACATCTCTTATTGTTGATTATACTATATCAGTATTAAGCTAAATTATCGTGTTTCCATCTTTGAAAATATATGGGCGTGGTTGCAGCTGGGCCACACCCAAACTATGGGCGTGGTTGTGCCTAGAGCCCCCCTTGTTAAAATTTGTAAAAATCACCACTGACAGTAAAATCTCCATTTGCATAAAACAGAGTACATTGAACTGCTTTCATTCGTTGATTTGCATGATTTTTGTTATGAAAAGACTGTAACTTGTGATTTTGATTTGCTTGGATATTTCCATGACAATGAGCGTTTGTGTCCATCTCGAAATGTTCGACTTTCAAACAATAAGGCGATTTTCGGTCTGGAAAATGAGAAACTAATTAAGAGACTTTAGTACTAGAAGCAAAAGTTATGACGTCAAGTCAAGAAACTTTTAGTAATAGGTGCCGATACTAGCGTCTTATTAAAAATAAGAGATGTAGGAATGTTCTGTTTGAAGCTTAACTGGTGTTAGCTACCTAGAGTTTCACAAACATATTCATATACTTACAATGGCCATTATCATATTCAAAGTAGTCAATACTAATAAAAAAGTCAAAGTCCTTTCCCGCGCCAATGGCCCATAGGGAGGCGCTTATCTCCGTTTCTATAGCCCTAGGCCACGCGTCTGCGAATGCAGTGAAAGCTACAGCGGGGGGGGCTGGTCCACTGGTAGTTCGGTGAGTTTAACTTTCCCACCCTATTCTCATATGTCGAGCGCCAGACGAGAAGGCAGTGAGTACCATTTTTAAAGTCTTTGGTATGACTCGGCCGGGGCTCGAACCCATGACCTACAGGTTGTGAGGTAGGCGCTCTACCACTGGGCCATCACTCCTTTAAAAACACTATTAAGTTTCCAGTAAATGAAAGCTTGCTAGAGTAAATAAATTAGACAATTCAAAATGGGTTGAGTGTTAAAAGTGAAGACGCAATTAAAAAACTGAAAGCTGCGGTGCAAAAATCATCACTTCTTTTTCATATCTTTAAGAGGAGTGATAACAACATTTGAATTAAAACAGCAATTTCTTAAACTGAAAGTTCTTAACAAATGTTCATTAAACGTGGAAATTTAAAAACATTCATGGCTGTTGAACAAAAAAGTCATAAATCTCTGAAGAATTGATCTCATCAATCACAAACAACAACAGAAAATCACCATCAACGTCTAAACAAGGAGAATTTCACAGCCAGAACTAACTCCTCTCTTCACGTTCTCTGCTACCATTGATGACGTCAGTCGATCAGGAGATCTTTTTGTCTAAACTGAAACGTGAGAAGAAAAACACATGTTGTGACCGAAGGGTCAGACAACGGAGTATCAATAAGGCTAATAAATCCCTCCTATTTTACTTCTGTCCCTCCCTAAGGTAACTTGTTGGTTTGGGATTGAAAATCTGTTCCAGTTAATCTCAGAAGTGGAATATCAACAGGGAGCATTTGAGAATTACAAATGCAACAACAGTCTTAAAACTGCAAGACTGTTTAGTGGAAGGAGGCTGAGCAAGGCTTATAAGTAAGTCAATGATTTCCACGACTTTTACACCACTGACCTCGTCTCGACTAACCCCATATTGACGCATGCGTGAAAAAATCCATGTCCTATAAAAAGAACAGTGTCAGTGTTCCTTCTGCATATTCTCTAATCTGTGGTTGGGGTTGACAATCGGAGAATTTTGAAGCAGTAAGGTGTTCTGAGAGAAAATTTCTTTCCTTGTTAATTTACTACAGCACGAAAAAGCGACAACATTCCTTTGATATACTTAAAAGCTTTTTCGTCCAACACTCATCAGAGTGTGAAAACGTCGGATGACCTAAAGGTCGGATAGTGATCTGATGAGTGTCAGGAGAAAAAAGCTCCAAGTATGTCAAAATAATGTTGCCGCATTTTTGTCCTGTAGTAAAGTTCTGTAGTACCAACACACTATTTACTATGTTAATTTATGTCTTTTAAAATCCAAAAATTAGTTCTTTTGGTCATCGCAGCTTAGAAGTTTTCTATTTCAATGGAATTTCTTAAAAAATTTAAGTAAATTTTGTGAAAACAGGTTTCCTCTCCTAGATTAGTTGAGAGGAACCCTCCTTTAAAATTCCTTGTATAAAGATTTACTTAAAATTGTATTTATGCGCTTAAATTTGACATATCTTTAGATTGTCTGTATATAGTCATTTAGTTATTTTTAATTTTTTTGAACAGTAAATCCTCTAATTAGCTACCCCTCGAATAAGCCCCACCCTAGAACTACAAATTTTTAATAAGCCCCCCTTCGAATAAGCCCCCACCCAAGCATGTGACTGTACCTATTTGAGAGCCTGTGAGTACTTTATAATGCTAGGAAAGAAAAAGCAGTCATTACTTAACGAGAATTTTCCTGTCCCATTAAAGATAGCCAATTGCTTGTATGTGTAGCATCGAAGAAATTGTTTGTTAGTAGAAAACTTTCAACTAGAATATGATCAACTAATCAGCTACCAGGAAAATGGTTTAAGCCCCCCTCAAATAAGCATCCATGCAAAAATCAAAAGATAACCCCAGGGGGTAAATTCGAGGATTTAGGGTATTTAATTAGTGGAATTTAAAATGAGAAATGATAACTGAGCTGAAATGAATTAAAATACCTTTGTTTAGATTTCTTTTTTGCCTTGTAAATAAACGCAGCTACCAAGTTAATGAGGAAGAAGGCAATAGTCATGAGTGTGCCAATGTAGTACATGGATGCAAGGACAGGCTTGGTTCTTCTCCATCGCAGCAACACGAAAGATATTATGCAGTAACCAAAAGAAACGTGCTTAAATGCGTACATGCAGGGAATTAAAATCATTTTGATCGGCATGCTCAAGTCATCAAATACTAGGCCAGTGAACCGGTACACGTGATTGGCAAACTAGAACAAAATAGAGAGAAAGAATACAAGTCTGTTTATAAAAAAGCAAATTTAAACTGGGAAGTAAACGAGGGAAGTAATCACAGTCAGAGCAAGGGGTCTGCTATGACATCCTTGAATGTGGATAAAAACTAGATTTTTTATTTGCAACAAAATTATTTAACAGAATCGTGATTTTAGCCATTGAACTCGAAAAAGTGGGTACTGCACCCCTCATCCCTTAGAATGACCCCTTAACCACAAACAGATTATTTGGCAAAAAATGCGATTGTAATTGAATGAAGCTATGCAGGTAGAGGGGGCAGAAGTACTTTTTTTGACTTGTATATTCACAACTTTGGATGAGATAGTTAGGTACTCTCACATCGTTAAAAGAAGAGCAAAACAGATTTGGATTTCAAAATATGATATACAAGAGCTTGCAAATACGCAGGATTCCCTGGGAAAAGGCTGCGATCGCATTTCCATCCACTAAACTCCGCCTGTTAAACTCCCAAGTGTGCTTTCTTTTGCAAGTCTGCGAAAAGAACCCCTAAGAATTCAGGAGAGCTTGGCTACTTTGCATTAGTGCAGATAGGCTCATTTAAATGCTTGTTGGTTTAGGAAGTAAAGAATTGAACTTAGAAATGAGTATGCCTATGCCCACGTCACTCCATAAAAGCGGTTCCCTAACCAAGGGTGTGAGACATCGTTCCAGGGGGTGCGAGAAGGGTCGCCCTTAATGATCTTTTTACTACTTCCCTGCCGCCCTGAAAACCTAATCTTATAGGGGGTGCAAGGTGTGAGGGACGCTTTTTAGGGGTGTAAGAGTAATAAGGGATTGAAGAAACTGCTCTATGATGCCATATTTGAGCAAAAGGCATTCCATAGCGCTCCATTGCATGCTTCCTGCTTTCAACAAACGCACTCAATGAAAGAATCACGTGATGCTATTTATTCCTTAAAAGAAAATTCTACAGGATATAAATTACCTGTCTTTGGAGTACTATTATGGTGAATTCTCTAGCAAATGTGATGAAATAGCCAATGTAAAAGCCATGCCATATTGCCAAAAACATTAAGGCTGAGAGGTGTGATATGTGCTTGTTGCCAAGGAAACGAAGACGCTTGAACACGTACCTATCATACAACGGAAGAACATTAAGTCAAATATAAGGAAAGATGATATTTCACATACACCGTAAAATCTCTTATAAAAGCCCTGGATTTATAGAGGTTCGTAAGCATTTTCTGGTGGGCTTTAAGTATATACAGAGGCTCTATATATGCTCTGTTCTTGTTTATTCATTATCCTATGCACACAGAATCCCAAATGTTAAGTCTTGGTTTTACACTCCGGAGGGCGTATATTATATAAGGATATTTGGGATATTTTACCTATATTCGGGGGCTTATATTCGGGGGCTATATTCGGGATTTTACGGTATGTTACAGGCAAATCACCAAATGGGCTTAGTAAGCAAGGACCTCTACGCTTTCTGAGGCGAAGAAAACACCAAATTATGCCCTTGCAATTGAGGTTAAACAGGCACCATCCCCTTCAGCAAGAACTTCTTCTTACTGAAAACTTTAATTATGATTTTTACTTTTTTCTTTCACTCTAAGTAGCTTTTATCTTAACAACTACTTGTAATAGGGTTTTATGTAATTTAAATGCTCAGTCTGTCTTCACCTTTTTCGGTGGTTTTTTTCATATAATTGTAAGTAGCTAAGTGGAGGGCCCCTTGAAAATCAGCTTCATAGCTGAAGGGTGACCCTCATCAAATTAAGTCATAAGAAACAAACTAAATTAGAATGAGGGCATTCTCTCTAGTATGCCTGATAATCTCTCAAAAGTACTTCTTTCTACCATAGGGCTCAAATCTTGATTGGTTGTTCACGAGCTATTTAATTGGTCAATAACTCAGAAAATTCCCCAAATGGGGAGCTCGCCGACAGACAATCAAGATTTGAGCCCTATGCTCTTCTTTGTAGCATAGACAAAATGATTTACAATTTGTCAACCAATGACTGGCTTTGTTCACGGAAGCATCATTTCATTTTCAATTCTTCATACAGGGTAAAGTTAAAGATGTCTGATGTACAAACTGCCCTGTTAATGTATATAAACTAATTACAATATACCTCTAAATATGATAAAAGTATATCTACAAATAAAAGTTAAACCTTACACAAAGTAAAGAAAATATATGAAAATTGGAAAATAAAAAAAGAAGATAAAAGCTCTTGCCTGTTTAGTCTAGAAAATTGCGAAAATGACCTTGAATTAAATTTATTGCTGTATTCCTTTGCAAAGAATTCTTTTGAAAGCAAAGAACGTTCTGGCTTCTTTAGCCTCGTCTACTAGGTTGTTCCAGAAACGCACCCTTCTAGATCTGAAGCTCTTTTGGCCCATAGAGGTTCTTAAACGAGGAATGTACAGGTCAGTAGAGAAATTACGTAGCTCCTTGCTTGGGGTGTCTGATAGCTTAAGAAACAGTTTTTTCATATGTGGTGGTGTCTCATTATGGAGAACTTTGTATACAACTTTTACTGTTTCTAATTCCATTAGTTCTTCAATAGTAAGGCAGTCGAGCTCTTGTACAAGTGGCTCAGAAGGAGCATCAAAACAGCTGTTTGTTGCTGCTGTTGCTGCTTCATTTTGTAGTTTTTGTAACTTCTGTAGGGTAGTAGTACCTACACAGGGTTGCTACTGCTATTTCAAGATAAAATTTCCTGATACTTTTCATGAAATGCTAATAATTTTCCCCCTGATTTTCACTGATATCTTATCATTTCTTTCGACAGATGTGGGGTCTGGAAGGGCCTCGACCCAAATTTTGGCATTTCAAAGTTTTGGTTCTATAACACGTGGGACTGCAGCTCAAAATAACTGCACACAACAAAATGCTATGAAAATAGGGGGAAACCTGGCAATTTCAATATTCAATTGGATGTGTGACAGAGTATAAAGAAAGTCACCACTCAAAAATGGAACAATAGTAACTCTAGAACTTCCTTGATTTTTCAAAATATCTTTCTTTTTCCCCTGATTTTCCCCTGATTGAAAATCAAATCCCCTGATTTCCCTAATTTGGTGGCAGCTCTGATACACAACCCCCAGCTGGACAGAAGTATCTGAAATAAGGCTCAATAAGACTTGCGTACATCTTATGAATAATTTTCAAAGGGAAATACTGTTTTATGTATTGAAGCATGCCTATACAATTGGAGGTTTTTTTGGTTATGAGCAATACATGCTGATCCCAGCTTAAGTATTGATCAACTTGCAATCCCAGATATTTTGTATCTGCTACTGATGAAATTAGTTATTTCCAATTGATAGGGAAAGCTTAGAGCTATCAGATCTTTCAAGAGCTTTTATTTTATAACAGCTTCCTACCAGTAAACTTTGCGTTTTGTAATATTCAACTCAAGGATCATGGTCAAAGATCATGGTCATAGATCATGGAGATAAAGAGAATCCACAGGAGTTGTGACATGATAATAGCAAGAGAATTGAATGAATCAAAGATCTATTGATGCATAGTTTCATTTATGACCACAAACTCAAGTGTTTCAATCCATAATATGCACTCTTGCTCAATGATAAATTCAAACAAAGCAATAAAAGTCGCAAATATTAATGCATTCTTACCGCAGCACCCATTCATTTGTGTTAATGTTGAAACATTTAACAAGACTCTAGAAATATAAAAATAGCCAGATTCTTGCGAGAACTAACGCAGCGTAAATTCAATGCAAAAGCTGTGCAAAGATATATATCTACATTTATATTTAAAGTATTATATATAAAAATGTTATAAATATATATATATATATATATATA
>WIPJ01000404.1:62494-78206 GCA_018155075.1 Cassiopea andromeda
CACGCACACACACGCACACGCACACACACAGAGCTTTCAATAATATTAGAGTAAGCGGCTAATCATCAATAGTAGGGGGCTATGTCCCATTGAGAATAATTCAATTATTTGTGCATTTTTCCGTCATTTTAATTTAGACGGCAGTTTATGCAGAAGTAGTTGGCGAAAAATCGCCGATAGCCGCCTTCTATTGGAAGCTCTGCATACACTGGTAAGTGCACTCCCACGTGTACGTTTTTCTGCATGGCAACGCCCATAAAATAAAATCAGAAGCTACAGCAAGCCCTTTTGAACAAATCCAACAAAAAGAGCATATTTTCGTCAAAATCAGCCTTTCAAGTTATGATAACTATGACGACTTAAAATGATGAACGTTGTTTGAGAAGAAGCGTTGCTACCAAATGTTCCACTTACAGCGAATAGCCATGCAAAGATGTACTTGAGAAACAAAATTTGGTACCAGACTACGAGTTCTATAGACTTTAACCAAAAAGGAGCCTCCTAAAAATAAAGAAGATGAGATAGAAGATCGTAACCATTAAAATTACACTTAACTTTAAATTGAGCCTCAAACAGACAAAGAAATATTGAAGGCAATTCCTCCCAATTAGCAATAGGACAATGTTGCTCTCAAAACTTCCAGACTTGAGAAATAAATTTCCTGGATGACCAGGCATGTCTAGCAGGAGAGGCATGGAACAGGATCGAGGCGAAATGGTTGGGGATGCGGTTAAACCACAAAAGCCATTAAAATAGAACTACGACTCCTAATTACACCTGTTGCAACTGATAGGATCTACAAATCAATGATCAATCCGATTTTCCATTACTGCTACCCAATTTACGGTAGTCTATCATCAACCCAAAACGAAAAGTTAAACTCACTGCAAGATCGAGCAAAGCGTTTGATTGGTCCCAGTACAGTTCAATTGTGGGTTGACATTGTGAATCAAAGAAATCGGTTTATAGCTATTGATGTACTTAAATTATTGCACAGCTTGGACATTTAACACCAAACAAGCATAAATGGATAAATCACAGCATAAATGTCCGTGGTAATAAATCCTTATTATGGCCTCTGATAGTCAAAACTGAAATTTTTAGGAAATCTGTACATTATCAAGGAGCTGCAATATTTAATAAATTACTGCGAGAGTTAAGAGAAGAACCCTCTATTATACGTTTTAAAAAAATATTAAGAGACTACTATGGAAAACATAGTCAGATATCTTGGACCTATCTTAGGATTTTAGTTTCCTGTATATGTCTTGATTTTAACAGCATTGCGTACACTATTTATAATTCAATCGTTCATTTATGTTTTCCTTTTTTGACAGGTCGGGCATTGATAATAGTGTTCATATACACGTTTTTTTATAAGAAAATCATCACTTTGCTTGAGCCTCAATTTTCTTAACTTTTCCCGAAATTGAGCCTGAGAATTTCTTAAATTTTCTTAACTTTTACTGAAATAAACTGGCTAGAGTGGTTTACACTTTCGTTATTAATATTGTATACTTAAATTTGAATTAACATTTGGAATGCAATAACGACGATATATCGATTTTTGGCCTATAAAATCACTTAAGTTTGGAAATTGAGCCCCGTGATTTTCCTACGATTTTCTTAAGATTTTGACCACTTGAGCTTCATTTTCTTATAAACTTTTCTCTTATAAAAAAAGCGTGTCTCTCGTATATATTTACTGAAGCCTCCAACCTTTATAAATATTATGTATTGTTATGATTACCATTACTACTTCAGGAAAGTGAAGATCTTTAGAGGAAACGTTGACCAAAAGTCGCTAGCTCATCCCCTGATTACTGAGACTTCCTCGTTTATGTGGAACTGAAGATTACCTACCAGGAAATGCTTGCTCATCACATGGTGCATAGGATAAAGCGGGTCTAACTTTACAAATGCGATTAGGAAACCAACTCCGAGAAGAAATCTTGAAAAGCCTGCGGTAAACCTACAAACGAAAGGTTACATACATTCGAAACTAACACACATAGTATCCTATACCTAAATTGTGTTATTTAAATCAAAGAAACTTCTTTGAAAAGGTTTTCTGGCTGATAAAAACGCAAAACTAAGAAAAGAACAGGAGCGAAAATGGTTGAGCACAGAAGAAACACGCAGAGCAGGCCAAAAAAGGCCAGAGCAGAGCTTTTATGGGTGAACTTCCCACTGCAAAGCTATACCTTTGATTGCAAAACGTCATACTCTATTAGGAAATCAAGAACTTCCTTGCTATCACAACGTAGAGAAGAAAAACTGATGGATATAACTTCTAGGGTTTCCGTTTAATTGTCTATGGAAGTGACTGCCTGTCAGAGGAAATAAACAAACCTCATCTTGACAGATTCATGTTCGTGCATGAATTCAAAGCAACGGGCTACTAGTTGTCAATGAACTAAAGGTTAAGTCTTGAAACGTAAAGCTAGTCCAGTATTAATGATGCAAAGGGAGAATTCAATTAAGAAATATGGCAAACTATGATAACAAAATCCTAATGAAACGATACGTTTGACTAGATTTCATGTATCATCTCACGTTCCTGGAAATAGTTGGGATTCTACGAATTCTGCTACATCAAGTGAAACATGATCAACTAATACTAGAGCCTAACGTTGAAAGTCAATGCCTTGTTTATCGGAGGAAAAATATCTGTTGCGCATATCTTTAAAATTGCCCCAAGACATCTTTTAAGACAATTTTGTTTCTAATTTTTTCAGTCTACAACGAACAAGCGAATCAGCTGTCTTCAATTTTCGATGCAAACACAAATTCTCAGTATAATTAAATGTGTCCACAATATTCTCACTTTTTCAATAAATCTACTTGTGAACATGTTCTATAAATTAATGCCATGTTCAAATATCATGGAAAGAGGATCTCTGGAATATGAAAATTTTACATCAAATTAACCCATTGAAATCTTGGAACGAGCTATAGATCTAACCAAATCAGAGGCTTGATGAAGGACTTGTAGGTAAGGAGAGAGAAGCAAAAAGATATTTGCAGACAGTCTCTCAAAGTTCTCTGAATTGCCGACAAGCGATAATCGCAACTCCTACTTCTGTTGAAAAGTTTGAAGATTACTGACGGCTACCCCGCAAAAAGTGGGAGTTTGACACCTCTACACTTCCTTTTTGGCATTCCCCTGAATTCAAGGGAGGTAAACTATGATTAACGAACCAATGAAAAAGGGTATGGGTGTGACTTTTTAAAGAAGAAATAATTATGAGATTGCATGGGCCAAAAAATACCCCATGTGTTGATAACAGACTCAGCAGCCTCTGAATGGAATAATCCAGATCGGAAAGTCTCAGAAATATACCTTCCAAATGCTCTTTTATTTATCATATTTCTTAGCTTTTTGCTAAACCTTGACCAAATTAATAGTTTCAAGCTTCTGATGGAGTGCCCACCATACCTCACTGCATACAATCATAGAATCATGAAATAATTCTTTCTTAGTTCAGGGTTTGTACAAACTCCATTTAAAAAAAAATTCCAATACTTTTCCAAAACTTATCCAAAGCCAAATAACCAAATTTTCAACACTATAAACTCTTTTCATTTGCATTTTGAAACCCCATAATAACAGAAAAACGCTCTTTTTGACTATACATTTTATAATTTTTTGGTGACATATCTTTTGCATTACAAATAGTAAAATGAACAAACATAAGATACACAATGCTTAATAGGACAATAAGTTACACCCGTTTTAAGATATTTTAGAAGCTTTCTAAACAAAAATCTAAAACCTTTCCAAAGCAATTTTGAAAACCTCCTTTTTCCAAAACTTTCCAGGTCCTGGAAGGAGATGTAGCTAACATTTCATTAACAGCAACTCTGTCCATTATTAGCACTGATGCATTCCAAACCTAACTTTCCTTTCAAGATTTTCTGTCATGTGAGTCAACACCAAATTAAGTTAGGTTGTTAGTTATTGGCTCTATGAATTACAGGCTTTGGCACCTGTAATTATCATTCTGACACTATAAGTAATTCCTCATAAAGTACAGAGCTATACACATTTTTACCATCCACTAATAATCAACTTCTGATTAAATGTGTCAATTTTCTATTTTCCAATAAGCACCTTGCCTATTTTGCCCTGTGAGGCAAAACCATGTTAGAAGAGAATTTCAAAGTTTTGCAGCAGAGGAAGGAGTTTCTGGTAATGAATTGCAGATCAGGTTCTCTATGAAAAAATGATAACTTGCAATGGTCTAACCTTGAGCTTCCTTTTCTCTCAGCTTCATCATTGATGAGGTTCCCCTCAATGAATGCTGTGTACCTCTTCATTGGAAACTAAAATAAGATCATGTAAGAAATTGAGAAGGCAACAGTGCAAATTTCACCTCATCAAACAGAAGAAATCTAATGAAAAAAACTGAGCATCCCATATAGACTAATGGCATCAGCTTGTCAATGAAAATTACTGTGCATCAAAATATTACAAAATTAATGCATCATTATGGTGCCAGATCACAAGGTTTTGAATAAAAAGCTAAAAGATGATGCAAAAATTGGCAACAATAATTGACTGTGCCACATATGAAGCTGCTTAAGTCAATTCAAAAACCCATCACACCCATGTGAGCTCAAGTACATTCTGAAACCCCAAGGAATCAAACAACACTTACAATTCCCTTTAAAGTTCCAATGAATTAAAAGCCCTCCAAATACCTTATGATTTAATATACTACTATAATCCCAATAACTGAAAAGCTCTTGAGGCTACAGTAAATTCAGTAGCCTTTAAAAGCCAATACCTAACTAAATGCAATGAGGAGTTGTCTTTTCCTTCCTCAACCACTTAAGATGTACATAAATAGTGTAAGACATGTCAATACCCACACCTTTTAATTGATAGCATACAAAGATCCAAACTGAATCCTTTTCTGACTCATCACAATGATTGACTCAGATTTGTTCACAAAACACCAAGTAACTTTATATTACTGATAATTCAAAAACTGACATTATTTGTTCCCAACATTAACTCTAATATGCACATCATTTGCACAAAATGCCAAATATTGATCAGGTGCTGATAACATTCTGCTACTCAATGTTTGACATTGGCAAAAAATTATACATAATACATAAATAGGATATGAGATTTAATATACCTGTGGCCCAACCATTTGAGCCCCATAGAAGAAAGAGAAGCCACATATCTGCAAAAAAGAAGAATTACTTCTTCAAAATAACTTGATATTAGAATGCTCAAAATCCTTCCTCTCAAGGGTTGACTTAATTAAAATGCCCATTATGGCTCTGAAGTTGGGGCTTTCCAATTTGAATTGTTCAGACTAAAAAGCCTGTGTAGCAATTTCATATAGCATCTGCAAAAACATTCTCAAGACAGCAGTTACTTTTGTATGAATTCAAAATTAAAACAGTTAACTTATAATACTCTTGCCCTCCATAAACTATAACAACATGTCTTTGATGCCCTCAAAATCTTAGTCCTTATCACAAGAAATGCACAGCATACATGGCATTAACACAGGTTCTAAAACACTTGATTGTGTAGCAACAGAAGAGCAGGCACAAATTTACTTGCATATGTATGGGCATGCTCACATTCAATTGCATGAGCAAAATGACAAGGACTGAAATCTGCTCACTATTTTATCATTCAGACTACAACTTAAATATTCAATGCATATCTGCACACAAAGCAACAGCTGCAACACAAACATAGTCCAATCAAAATTCTTGCAGCTCCTCATTAGTATTCAGTTGAGATGTGCAACTGTTATTCAACAAAATTTCCATGCCACCACTGTTTGCTTTGAATGAAAAATTATCAATGACCTACAACTGATTGCTTCCATTGAGTTGATGCACAAAGTGAAAATCAATATAATCTTTAAATTTCCAAACTGCAAACCTCTAAAAATGATGGAATTCCAACTAAAGCTGTCAGTTTCTGATCACTTGATAGCTCTTCCTGGAAAAATTCACAATAACTCATAAAAATCTCATTCCATAATAAAAATGCCCCCACAGCAGTAGGAATGTTTATTTAAATGTTACCTAGAAACTACCTATACTTAAAAAGTGCCTAAATCAAACTTGGAGTAAGATACAAATACTATTACTATGAAAAATAAAATTGCCAATAGCCCCTGTGCTATTCATAGAAAACTTATCAGACTAGCACTCTTTTGTCAATGCAAAATCATTCATACTCCTAACAAAAATCATTTCTTGCTGAATCTTTCTTACATCTTCAAACATAATGAGCAGAATAATCATTGATTAGACAAGTATCTACAATGCCACTTTTTACCGTTGGTCTTTTTCCATCATAAACATCCCAAGCAAGTCCTAAATATAAATGAAAACATTTTCAAGTGCTGACAGCTTAATAATACACATCAATGATGATGCATTCACATAAAAATTAAAAAGCATTGGTGAATGATTCATTTTTTCACTACTACCTTTTATTGAAAACTTTAATGACATGCCAATAATGCTATCAATAGATATACAGTAAGGAGATAATAACATAAAGACAATAGTACTCTTTTTTATCATCAAAATATGCATCTGACACTCAAACATTCACATGTCTTCCTAGAAAAGTTGAGTGGCTCTTAGAAAAAATGACATTTCAATGACTCTATTTCACACATGAAAGCAAAAGCAAACCCCCATAAGATAACAGTTTGTAAAATTACAACAAACTGTTCTGATAAAGAGACAAAACCAGTGCAAAAGCTGTAAAGCATAGAACAGGGGAGAATATGAAATGAAACTTGAGTAAACTTGATAACATACCAATGAGCCTCAAGCAAAGAATACACTGAGGGGTTGTCCATTTGATGTCATATCCATCAGAACTCACAAAGACATACCCAGTGATCAAGTACAACTTTGAAGAAATTACATACAATGTTTATTCTACTGAAAGGCAACATCCACCCAATAAACTATAACACAAATAAAAAACTCCTATCTTAGATATTTATGCCAGTAAAACATGGGTAAGTATGCAAATGGTCAGGCAATATCTGAAAAGGTACCAAATATCATTATATAAATGAAATTGGCAAAGTGGCTCACCAAATTAAATGAAAAAAGGACGAAAACAGAAATCTTTGTTCCACCAATAAGAACCAGAACAACATATGTCACAAGAACAGAAATAATTGGGTAAACAAAATCTTGTCCTAAAATGAGATTGAATTGAAAAGAATCAAACATGCAAGGTAACAAATAAAGGAAAGCATGAAGAAATGAACAAATAACTGAATATATAAAGAATTTGATTTATAAATAGGATGAAATGACAAAACTAATTCAAATTATTGGGGTTCCTGAATGGACTTGACCAATAGTACAGTTGCAAACTGAGGTCAATTCACAGAAACTCTGAGGTCAAGAGCATAGCAAATTGTCAATGAAAGCTCCAAAAAGTCTAAAGTTCATCTCTTAATTTATTCTAGAGAGTCCACAAAGTCACAGCTGCAAATCAAATAATATACTGAAGGCAATTCATAATTCGCATTGATAAAGTGATCCATTTGACAACAGGCTTTATGGAGTCAATGCCAGATGTTAGACAAAATCACAGAAGATCAGAAAAAACTCATGGCACATGACAAACTTACAAAATTGTGAGGTTAGTAATTTAAGTGATAGCAAGTTACTAACAAAAACCCCACAGAAGATTTCAAAAATCTTGAGAGCTACAAACAAATAATTTTAAATGATAAACAATGAATTGTAAGTAGCATACCAAAGCCAAAGTACAGTACCAATATGCCAATTATGGTAAAGTAGAGGTTCTATAAGAGACAAAGAATATCACAAAGAAAATGTCTCATATAGTTCATAATCAAAATACATCTTGAAAATGAATTTTGCAATTGTAAAATAAAGAATGAAATAGATACTGAAAAGTATGCACATTACGCAATATGTACATTAAATATGAGAACATGGCCTATTGCACTGAAAAGAATAAATCAAAACAAGATGATGCCCAATTATATATTTATTATGATGCTAGAGAATATAGATGTGAAGAATAGACCAGTCTTGTATTTGTATTACAGTTTTTAAGTGCTTCAACCTAAAGAACCTAACTGCTTAATAAAGACTAAAGAGAACAAGAATGTGTTGTGAGAACAGAATTGCAATAAGCTTTCATTGTGGCATTGAAAAACACTCTAAATATTAAGACTGCATTGATTCTGAGACTGCGTTGATTTTCCATCCCTTCCACTGACAAAGCAAAGCTGTTGGTGCATTGGGGCAATATTTGGCAGAAAATGATTGTTTGAACAAAACATTGCTTTGTAGGGAGAGGGGGCATTAACAGACAACAAAGTATCAGGTTATTACGCATTGGTCTCAATATATTCTGTGAAAGATTGTGGATAGCTCAATTAAGTTTGCAATATAAACATGCAATCCTTTTTTCTAATATGCACTTGCACAGGTGGCAAAGAGCTATCAGAACAGTCATGGGCTGGCTAACCTGAGGATAATGAAGGCAAAAATAAAAAGATAGAAAAACAAAATATATATAAACTTGCCTTTACAATTGAGCTTGTTTTAGCAAAGATTGCATGGTATATGAGAGAAAGTGGATAGCCTATTAGAGAAAATACACAAGCATGAAATATAGGTACCATAAATAAATAGTGTCTTTTCATAGCCATAACGTATACTACCAACAATTAATTGTTATAATTTTATGATAAGAGCAACATCAAAAAGTCAGCACAGTAAAAACCTCTTTGCATCTATTCTATTGAAAAATCAATTGGTGAAAGAAAAGCCAAATATATTAGAGACACAATCAAATGACAAAATTAGGTGTCTTTAACAAAACATGGGCCATCATCACTGTAATAAATCAGGATTTGCACCATTAAGTTTTCAATGCATTATACACTTTGCCACTAATAAAGGTGGCTTCTTCTGGCCATTATCAAAGTACCTTCTAGTCATGGGTTTAAGAGGACTTAATTTCTCCTAAAAGAGTAAGGAGATCTGGAAAGCAGTCAGAAAATTTCCTAATGTTCTTTCTGGAAAATTTCCCAATTCAATTGGATTTCTCTCCAGTTGAGAGGGGCTGTAGACCTTTCTGCCACCCACTCTCCTACGCTTCTGCTTCTAGTACTACCTCACTTTGCAAGAAGCATATTTTTGCAATACATTTACACAACATCTTAAATTTTCAGTGGTCCCATCAGCTTTCCTGATGTACAAGGAGCTGTCTATTTTCAAAATAAAAGCTAAAAATTACGAAAAAAGAGAAAACAAGGAAATATTGTTAAAAGTCTACAATGCTCGTATTTCTTGCTGAATTCATGCTTGCGCTTCATACTTCCTTGTATTTCATACTAACGTCTAATGCAAGTCTTTCACTTTCTGCAAGTTTGCAAAATACTCTCTCAACCAGTAATTTAAACTATATTCAGCCATTTCCACTGTCAGTTCTACACACAATCATGATTCTTGACTTTTGAAAAAATAAGAGACAATGGCGAGTAATCCACCGGCCTTTGACACTAAGGCCATTGCATCACTGGTTACTGCAGCACAATTTTTAGAACTGGATTAGGAAAATATACGAAATCATACATAAAACATTTACCAATGAGCAATGCAATAAGGAACCTCAGTGCTGGCTCTGATGTACCAACAGCCTTTGCAACGCTACTCAAATTAATGAACTCAAACCCGCCTTTGCCCCCGCTGCTGAATCCCTCCATTTTGAACAGGTCTCAGTTTCAACTAACGGCCGTTTGGCCGCTGCGATATCCTCCGCATGGTAGTCTACAGCGGAGAATAACTCGATCTATGCGAATGAATGAACTAATTCAAGAAGGAAATGGATGAATAAGTGAATAATAGCGAACAAATGAAAAGAACGTAGCTCAGCCCAACTGAACAAATTTGTCTGAAGAAAAGAAGATGATTAACAAGTAGACAATGAAAATGTAAGGTAGAGGTCACGTGGTATTTCCTTGACCTCAATAGATTTTGCGCAGAAAGTCCACATGATCAGTTACATCAAATGGTTTGATCAGCCAAGTCAATGATTAGCAATGTTTGTTCCTTCTGAAAACACATCAATATCAATCTGTTGAGCTTGATTACCATAAACCCATTCCTTAACCATAGCAAATGTGACGGCCTGCTTTGAATCTTTGGTAAAGATTTACGTTCTCGATCGCTGTACTTTATTTTATCCTAGGGTTATCAATTTAAAAGAGTTTTGTGTTTATGTGAGATTTTGAGGCAGTGATGCACAAAAGGACACGATATTGAAGTGCACATAGCGGCGAGGGCTTGCTGCATTGTCTTGTATAACGTTTGTTTAACATTGAAATTAAGTCTTAATTTAAGGCAACAAGAAGCAACCCGTTTATCAGAAAATAGTGATAGTACATGACGTCAGGCATTAAGGGTAAGATTCAACATGCTCTGTCATTTGCAGTCAACGCCTTTTGTCTAATTAGCACTATCTTTTGGGCAAAGCTGTCTTTCCGTTTACGACGGGAGGTAATTTTCTGTTCGTCAATCTTTCATCAATACTCAACGTCATGAAATTATTGTCTTCATAGTAAGCGCATCTTCTGACATTTTACAGGCCTAAGAACAATTTTGATTAAAAAGGGATTCAGGATCTTGGAGGAAGTACTACGTGTGAAGAACTACCAAAGGAATCTCTTTTGGAACGAAAGGATGTGGTTCAGATCGTCAAGGACAGACGTTGAGACAATAAATCTTACTACAACACCAAATGGAGAAGTTTCTACCGTTTGTACAAAGGGAACGTTCACCATAAAGTCATCAAAGGAGATTGCATTGAGCAAGAAGAGATTAAGAAAGGCACAGAGAAGAGCAGCAAATTGCAACAAGTTGTTGAGATTGGAAAGGCTTTTCTTTGTATTATTGGTGTTAAGTCTGCTTGCCTCTTTTGCATCGCTTTGTCTCATACTCACGCTGCACTACGGCACGAAAAGCCAAGTTGGAAGGGAAGCTGATACTGTTGCAAATGTCATCAGTGGAGAGCATCCTTATAATAGAAGTAAGTATTATACTTTCATTTCATTACAAATGTGTAGGATAGAACAGAGCTGTACCTAGACGAATTGGACCCACATTGACAAAAAAGAGAAAAGGACAGAGAAACACGATGATCAACGTGATGCTAAATCTCATGCATCATGACCAACTGTCTTGCGGTTTCTTCCATATAAGGCCGCACCATGCCTTTCCCAAATGCATAATAAAATTACTTGCCATTAGCATGCGTGTATCAATAGTACGCGTGTACCAATAGTACGCGTGTACCAATAGTACGCGTGTGCCATTAGTGCGCGTGTGCCAACTGTATTAACCATTGACAAATTACATACTCATCAATCTGGTGTGGTCAGTGGTGCCATTCTAACACTGTAACAAGTGAGACTTGCTATGCAGTAGGAAATAATTGGATGACACCTTTTGACGATGCCCCTTTTCGATTTTTGACAATAGCGTGCTTGTCACCTAGGGCCTTTTTACATGAAGCGAGACAGCCCGGCTTGCCGGGTTACCTCACCTGAGTGGGATCTGTCTTCACAATAAAATTCTTTCATAATCCTACATAATTTTATACGGGAATGGAGTCAGCTCGACAAAGGTGAGATGTGTCGAACGCTAGGTGAGATGTCTCAAGTGGGATAAAATTTCTCCATTTAAAATCAAGTGGATAAGCTAGACCGGCTAAAGCCTGGTTCACACTTGTGAAGTAACAGCTGATGCAAGCGAAGTAAGCATGCGCCGTTAGACCATTCTGACGTCAACTGCGATGTGAAGGAAGACATGAAGCAAGACTTTCACACTTGCGCAAGCAAATCAAGGTCGACGTCAAACAAACCGCACATAAAGAACAAAGAAGAAGGAAAGATAGGCCAATATAAGAGTCGTGCTAGGGTATTTGTTGCTAAAACGGGGCATTTCTAGTGACTGAAAGTTTAATTTTTCCAGTTCCGTTTCGCGAACATGGTTTTAATCTTCTTTCATACCCATATTTGTTTCGTGAATTTTTGAAAGCTGCTTATTGCTCAAATTGCTGTCAAGCAATTTCACGCTTTAGGCCTCATCTGCTGACAAAACAAGCGACCACGAAGTCCAAAAGTTTTTCCATAGACGTACACTTAAGTGCCAAAGCCCCCTTCAGATATTATTTCGTATTTTCTTCGCCAATTCGATGTTTCTTTAGAACTACGCGCTTTCCACTTTTTCGGTTTTAATAGAAATGCTCCCTCTGCACTGCATTCCAAACAACATTTTTTCTACTTTTCAACAGACTGCAAGGGCGAATCCGATAAATTTTTACCCATTTTCACATGTATCCGAGTGAGAGGAAACGTGGCCTTACTTCAATTCTGAATAACAGAAATGAAAAAACGAAAGTTGTGGCTTTTATTAGTCAGAATATCTGTGCATGGGGGAGGATGCGTTCCTACAGCCTCTTCTTGTCTCAGTTCTACCATGCTACTTTTATAGTATTACACTGTTCTCCCCATGATTAGTCATTCTATTTATTTAAAGAGGACCTTGCGCATGCTGCGTACAACGTTCACACTACAAAATTTGTGAAGCAAGAGTGAAGTAAGGGTGAAGCAGACGCAGAGATGAAGCAAGATTATCAAATTCTTTTGATTACCTTGCTTCAACTCATGCTTCAACTCATGCTTCACTCTTGCCTCACTTGCTTCACAGCTGTTCACACGCAGCTTGCTTCTGATTCTGCTTCTGCTCCTCAAGCACAAGTGTGGACCAGGCTTAAGCGGGCAACACTTTATCCACCTGTGCAGCCGCATAATGAAAAAGCGTATAACTAGCGTCTCGACACTTAATTATCACTTAACGTGCATGGAGTTGGCCCAGTTACATGAGATACAATATCTCCAAATAAAGGAAGAACAAAAACCACCACTTAGGTGAGGTAGCCCAGCTAGCCTCACCCAATATAAACAGACCCTAAATCGTATACATAAGGTGGATTCCACTGCACTTCAAAATTAGATATGGTGACAGCCAAAAGGAATTTGCAGGCGAGTTGCAAAGCTTGTCGATAAGTGTGCCAATGAAACTGTCCACTTGCTTTGAATTGTCCGAAGATGTTGATATTGCCGAAAGCATGCTACATTGAGTATGTTACAACTGTTTCCGCATCAATTGAGGGTGAAACAGGCTTCAACTTGTGCCTAAATGCTGCAAAACGTCCCAAAAACTGTATAATTTTCCGCCTTTACAGCAAGATTTGGCAACAAAGCTTTTTCCAGGGGGTTTATGGCACCCCCGTTTCATTTCATTTTCATTTCGTATACTTTGGGAGGGTGGCCCTTCAGCAAAGGCTGTTTTTCAAGGGGCCCTCCAACAAAATTTACAATATTTCCAAATAAAAATTAGCTAGAGTAATGAAAGAATTAAGTTTTACAATCTAATTACAATACAAGAATAAAAAGTAAGAAAATCTAAAAGAAAAAAAGAGTTTAAAACAAAATATTTACAGTGGCACCAATGATTTTTTAAATGAATGTAGGGTGGCTGCCTGTTTTAACCCAACTGGGAGGCTATTCCAAAGTTTTGCTCCTCTAAAAGAAAACGACTTTTGGCCATTTGATGACTTCTTAAGTACGTAACTGGATGTCATTCTCAGGGGAGCAAAACCTGCATGTGCAAGCATTTTGGAGGGGCAACAGCCTTATTTTCCTTGTATATTACTAGGTTAATGGTTCTGTTGGGGGGCAAAGCCATGCAAAGTTTTTTCTTTGGAGGGCAATGCCCCCTGTGCCTCTGCTGTAGGTACGTGCCTGGTGCCCCCATACCCCTTCAGAACTGCCCTGGTCACCTCTACAAATGTGTCATAGTTGGTAAAATTTTTGCAAAACACCCCCCCCCACACACGAAAGGGAATTGCCTAAACACATCTCTGTAGAAAATGATTTATTTCCTTTGAACTAACTATGAATAATATGGATTCAAAATTACCTTACACAACGATCGCAAATTGCTTGTTTCGAAGGAAAACTATCGACAGAAGAAAAGATAACATATGGAGTCCCCCAAGGCTCAATACTAGGTCCTTTGATGTTTCTAATTCACATCAACAATGTCCATTTATATATCGAAAAGTGCAAAACTATAATGTATGCAGATGATACTGTTCTCCTGTTTTCGGGGAAGACAGAGGCTGAGATAAATAAGGCCATCAATCATGATGCCAATCTCTTGCATACTTGGCTTTGCAATAACGGTCTCATTCTGAATTCAAATCAGGGAAAACCGAATTCATGATGTTTGGTACAGCAGCAAGGAGGAAAAGGATAGAAAATGAAATGACAATAGAAATTAATTCTATGCCCATAAGCAATACAAATCATTACAAATACTTGGGTATCCATCTGGACCCATCGCTGTCACTGAGCGACCATATTCATAAAGCTTGCAAAACAGCATCGAGTAGACTAGGCCTGCTGAGGCGTATTCGACCCATCCTTACGATCCATGCTGCCCTCGACCTGTATAAAGCAATGGTACAGCCAGTCATGACATATTGTAGTACAGCGTTCTTATCCATTTCGGAGACAAATAGAAAGAAATTTGAACGGTTGGAAAAAAGAGCAGCCAAGATCATATTTGGATATCAACGAGAAGATCGTATGTTTTGCTCGTTTGGAGATATGCAGAATATGCAGTGTGCTAAATTCGTGTTCAGATGCCTGAACAAAACTGCTCCTGATGTATTTCATGACCATTTTGAGAAGGTTGACCACCAAAAAGCTACAAGAGCCAATGGACAAAACATAAAAATTCCAAAAATAAAAACTGAGAGCGCAAAAAGAGGACTTTACTATAGTGGTGTAAAGATTTATAATGCATTGCCAACACATTTAAAAACTGAGAGATCATACCTTCGATTTAAGCAAGGACTCAAAGAACATTTTATGGATTGATTAAACTATTATACTAAAATTGAATTTTGATGTTATTTACTGTATCTATTTATCTATTTATTTTCAGACTTTATTTTTAAACTGTAAATTTTTCATTTAAAATTTTTTATTTTTATTTTTATTTTCATTTAAAACAGGGCTTCTAAGGATAGCAGCTTAGATGTTGTAGCTGATTGAATAACCCTGTATAAAGAATGTATTATTATTATTATAATATTATAGTATTACATATTACATTTCATGATTCATTCAAAAGTTGCCTACTGTCGATTCAAACCAACATGGGTAGGGCTCTAATTAATTATATACAATGCTTGTCTATTATCGAATATTGTGCAGATCTAAAGTAGCAGCAACAACGCAACTTTTTGGCGCGAACTATAAACTGGTGGTATGTCGCTTACTTGTTTGCGGCTTTTTCTTCTTTGCCGCCAACTTGATATTGTTGTTTAACAAGATCTGTGATGCATAGTTATTGTAGGATATGCTCTAATGCATTTTAAATTGTTTCCACCTCAATTACTTTTCACTGCACAATGAGAATTGAGATCATTGGACGTTCATTTTGAATGGAAGGAATTCATGTAATTGTCTGCAACAATGTGGGCTGATTTTGTTTCGTCATGGCATTAGCAATATTTAGATGTTGTACGCTACTTGCTTGGCTGTAGTTAACACATAAAAAGTAGATGCCACTTAGAAAATAT
>WIPJ01000404.1:86437-97697 GCA_018155075.1 Cassiopea andromeda
GTGTATAGGTAGATTGACACAGAAAATGAAACTGCGGAATTGCAACTATTAGTTTAACGATTTCTCGATCATCAGGCAATTATGCTACGAATGGTTACAAGCATTCAAATATATGGTAGTTAAATTGTAAGGGGTAATATATACATATATACATATAAAAGTTAGCCGGGCAGCAAGCGGTTGGCCACAGTATTTTCTGTGACCTTGTTTTTAGTAACAATTTAGTAACAATGGTTGGTAAATAGGTCAGAACGCCCCTCCCCCAACAGAAGGTGTCTCTGCACATCACTACTTTATAGCACTGAATCATGTTTAAGTTTAAACTGAATTCCCAGAGAGTGTATACGTCAAGAGAAGCCAAAGTGTTGTGATTCGATCCTACTGGCAATTCATTTCCTCACTTCACATTCTTTCTATCATTCATATTTCCATTCAAAATCAGTTATGCTTGTGATTCATAACGCGGTTTGCAGTATCTAAAACATCTAGGCAGGCTTCTTTTGATTAGCAAATCTAAGAAAGATGAAAAATTAATTTCAAAAGTGATATGACAGATAAAACAAAACTCATGTGATAGATGCAGCTCTTTGCCTGGTTTCATGCGGCTCTTTTACTCATATTAAAGAGTGGGCTCTTAGATGTGTCTACTATATTTGGGTTCAAAAAGATATTACCGTATAAGAGAAAAGGATGGAGACAATGATTATGTGCTCCCATGAGTTTGATGTGGCTGTTTGCTGTATCACAGTATAGAACGCGGCTATTAGCTCCTCACTGGTTGGCCACCCCTACATTAGTGAATTCCTGCCATGCTCTTCTTCTTTTCTTTTCTCTTGCCATTCTGCCCTCCGGCATATTCCAACCACATTATGATCACGTGATATGTTTTTCTTGCGCATGCACTTGGAAACAAGTTGCTTACGTCAATATGTCCATTGATTATGAGCGCATTGTGAAATATAATGTGTCTGGTTTTGTTGGACTTCTGAGTGACGCTTCTACTGCTTCAATGTCAGATCACTGGGAATGCCAAGAGTAACGTATGTGGGCCTCTATTTATATGTTCATTCAAACGTTGCTGATTGAAGTATAACTATGAAAGGACCGAGTCTATATGAAAGTAGTTGTGGATATAGACGTTAAGGAGAACTCATATCGGAGTACACGTTGATGCAAAGATCGTAATTAGCTGAGTTGCTTTTATCTGATTTGTACGCAAAAGCCTTCGTTGGCATTTCTTTACATTTGCTTGGAGTTTTCGTTCGAGCACCGCCTTTCAACGCCTTTCTTAGACAAGAGCGTACGTGTTTAATTTGATGACATATCGGAAAGTCTCCGAAAGGCACTGACATAGTAGACATTTGTTGAGAGGTATTATAATTGAGAATTCACATAAAACTTCCTTCATATTCAAATGAAGCTTTGTAAGCCAAACGTCATACCAAAGGAATCGAAGATCCCTCAAGGCTGTTTGCTGTATCCGTGAAAGCATACTAATACATTCAATATCCACACAGATACTTTCAATAATCTGCGGGAACCATTAGATATTTGGAGGTCACAATCATGAGTACACGCAACCCAGCGTACACATCTGATTATGGTGGTAGCACGGAGTTACAGATGAACCCCATTATGAGCACGTACGCCAAGGATACTCCTATTATCGACCCAGCATTGTCGTATACACATGATGAACCCGAACATACTTACTTAGCGCCGAGAATACCAGGATATAACACAGATGATGTTATCCTGCAATGCAAGAAAGAAAATGTGTACGACGCCCTTGGCAAGTATAGTGATGTTCACAAAGTGGAGGCAATGAAAAAAGCTAACTTGTTTTACGAACCAACACAGGTTCGAGGAAGACCGCTAGACAAGAATACAGCACATCGACCCACCAGCAGGAAGCGGAAAAATCGATATTGCCTGCCGTTGCTTTTGCTTCTTATTAGCATAATTTCACTAGGGGCCTTTGCTGTTACGCTTCTCCAGTATTTTGGGATGCTGAAATGCAAAGGAAATAGTTCAAATGATGGTAGGTTCTAGATTCACAACTATGTTTCGTACTGCAACGTCATCTATCCATTGCAGAATACGCATTTCTACCCTTTTCACCAAACTCGCCCCCGTGTTTGTATTGCAGGCGCGGAGTTAGGCCATACTATGAACTCATATGAAACGGTGATTTGAAGGGTAAACTTAGGGCCTGTTTATATGAAGTGAGGTAGCCCGGCTAGTTCACTCAAGTGGGATGGTTTTTGTTCTCCTTTTATGTGGATATAATGTATCTCATTTTACTGGGTCAGCCTCTTGCACGTTAAGCGATAATTAATTTAATACCAGCTTACACTGAAGGGATTCCCTCCTTAAACATGTTCAATCATAATCGTAATAATAATATTATTTTTCTGACCTAGTTGAGGTAGCGTGGCAAACCGGGCTGTCTCGCTTCATATAAACAGCCTCTCAGATGCCAGATAATATTTGACGAACGTTTCGAATGACCATCAATGCACCAGAAAGATTTTCAGTATTTTTTTTCATCATTTCTTAGATACAGAAATGTCGCTTATAGGGCACAAAGACTCCTCTTTGCTCTCATTGATCCCTACGCACATTGCATGTCTAAAGGAAACAAACAGGTGCCTTAACGTTGCGAAACTTGTTTTTATTCTCTTTAGAGCTGTGACTGTTCCGCAGCCCTTATTCTATGATGCGTACTCATGTAAGTACAAACTACGCACAACCAGGGGGTGATTTCTAGGGGATCAGGGGGTGGATTTTTAGAAATCACCCCTGCGCACAAGTAATCATTTTAGGTACCATTTTTGACCGAAAAATGGGATTTTTGGACATTCATTCAAACATTGTAACATTTTAAATGACTTATTGAACTGTGGGTGGAAAAGAGGCAGAATTACCAAGTATTCTGATAAAATCCAGGAACTTGGAAGCTTTATTGATTTACCTTGGCTAGCTCAGGATACAAAAACATGGCTGCAACGGCTGCCGTCTGTATCTAGTCTATGCTTGTTGAAGGAAGGGCTTTTCTGCCTTCCTATCGAATGTGGTTTAAGAAATTCATCAGTTCTTTACAGCAACATGTGTTGCATTACTACAGCACGATCTGCGAAGCCATGAAAGTATTCACCCTGTTTTATATCCTTTGAATTCTGGGCGGGGAAGCGTCACAAAATTATGGCGTGTGCGCGGGTGGAAGCAGGAATTTCGCGGACGGAAGCAGCAAAAGTGGCATCACATTTAGGACTTACGCCAAAGTGTAACGACAGAGTACACTTTATTCTGTGGTTGAGCCAGTTAGAATGGTTGCCACAAATAGGGCTTTCACCAAGCTTTTGGCTCGTGCGCCGGTGGAAACATTGAAAATAGTGATGGGAATATACTTTTTATAATTGTTATTATTATCAACAATTTCTTTAATGTTGCCTAAAATATACAAATATAGCAAACGAGCTAGTTAACTAGCAGTCTCCTGGCACTCCAAAGAATGTAGTCTGGGTATTCACAAGTTGAGGTTGAGATAGTTGGCCTCGCACTTCCTGGTGACCCTGTGTTCGCCGCTCCCTATGCGTACATCCTTCCTTGTTCTTCCCTGAGTGTCATAGAAAGATTAAATGAAAAATAGCTGATTACAGCATTACCTACGTGTCACTTTGGCTACATGAACCCCCATTAGTGCTTTATGACGTCACCAAAGAAACAACATTCGTTAATCAATGAAAGTTACATAGTTTCAAAGAAATTCCAGTTCCAGCATTTGTAGCCAGGGCCGATGAGAGAATTCTGAGGCCCCGGGGGCAAAAGAGAAAGATGAGGCCCCCTGCGAGCGAAGCGAATAGAAAATTTTCAGCGTCCAGAAACCAACTGTGGAAATTAAAGCTGGTTTATTTTATGAGGCCCTTCAGACCTTGAAGCATTTGGTGTTATGAGGCCCTTTGAACCTTGAGGCCCTGGGGCAATTTGGCCCTGCCCCCCTCGGTGGCCCTGTTTGTAGCATCAACGAAATAGTTGATGAGAGAGTAGAGAAAAACAGTAATGAAGTTTTAGCCCCCTTGAGTGAACCCACCTTGAAAAAGCCCATGGAAAAATCCAAAGAATGAGCTGCTCTCCATGGAGGACTAGGTTGAAAATTAGCTGTATATCCAAAACTTTTTGTGGTGGTGGTGATGATGGTGGTAATGATGTTGTTGTTCTTAGCGGTGGTGGTGATGGTGGCGTTGACGATGGCGTAAGGGAACACAATATCATTCAGTCATTCAAGCATCCGGTTGCGCACCAAGAAATTTTATTGTAGATGCTTAAAATAGTGGGACTAGTCCTAAGTACCAACATTTTACTTTGAAACATTAATATCAATGAATTGTTGTTTATTCTCATCCCCTTTTCTTTTTGAAATTATTGTTTCTGCTTTTTGGATAGCGTTCTTGGAACTTCAATTCTGGCTTAATGTTGTCCGAAAGAGCTGTTCTGCGCATGCATTCGGAGTGGAGTTGACATAAATAGGCCGTTTTTGCTTCTGTTTCTTGCACGTCCTTCGTGTCTTTAGGGCTGTATCATAAAGGCGTCAATTCTTAGCATTCATTGGTGCAAATTCATGTAACTGGATGAACATACGCATCCTCTTTTCGCTATCTTCTCTAGTCATTGTTGATTAATTAACCACGGGCCTATTCATAAGAATGCATCATCTTTCTCAGCGCAGCATTTTCTTGTCGGTGTTTATGGAAGCCAGTTTTTCTTCATCGCTCTATTTTAGGAACAAGTTCTTGCCAATTCATGTTCAGTGTGTTAACAAGCCATATCTTACCGTTTATTGTTCTTAAGTCATTTTCGCAACGTTTGAGAAAGAACTTTCATCAAAGCTAATCATAAATGGCTACACCAAAAGACTCATTTCAATCAGCCAATAAACGTCGGCATTTCGAATGTCAACGAAAGCCTTTTTCTTACAGTACTTATTTGCTGACAGTAAACAAGGAAAATGCTGAAGTTTTACAATTTTAATAACTCCATATCCCTCTATGACTCCGCAAATTCTCTCAAAATAATCCCGACTTCCCCCTTTCTATCTCTCTTTCTCCTCTTCTTTCATTTCCTGTATTTGATTTAATACCTTCAAGCTTTCAAAACATGATTAAATTTCTTTCACATAAATTAATCTGCTTTTCTGAAAATTTTTGGTGTTATATGTGAATCCTTCATGGCCTCTGTACCATTCAGCTTAAAAGCAAACGATGATGATAAGCGAAAAATTCTGCAAACCTTGCTTGCATTCTACAGATGTCTACTTGTTGATACGACGTGGAAGTAAATGGTTCTAAGAAATAGAAACTCAGGGTTATTTCTTTCTTTGTTGCTACTGAAGAAAATGTATGAGGAGTTTCGTACTGCGATTGTAATTTTTTATCTGATTATAGGCTTTCTCGCTCTGATATCGTAGTTACGTTCTTTTTGCATGTCAACGAAGCCTAGAGTGCGGAGGTCGGATTAAGCAAAAACATTCAAACGTCTCAAAGTGGTGGCCTTATTAAGTGGGCCAATGGTCAATCTTTTGCAGCATGCCTCACTAGAAATGTATTTTGGGTATTCCTAAAATACAAAGAAAATCACAAGGGCCACATTGTACGATGTATTGTATCAGGAGCGGATCCAGGGGGCCGGGGAGCATTCCCCCAAATGACAATATTTCCTATAGCAAGCAATAGTGTTAAGAAACCTCTCCATGAAAAAGACAATAAACGTCCCAAGTCCAGCTCTGGATCCACCTCTGTGTTGTCTTAAAGACTAAAAGTCATGGGTTGGAGGTCAAAAGTTGGAAGTTATTTTGAAATCGAATGGTATAGATGCTGTTAACCTTTATCTCTTATCTTGTTTGATTTTCTCACTCTCTTCAGGTGCATCGATTGGCAAAATTAGTGCTACGACTGGAACAATAGACACAGAAATACTGAAGCAACTTGAATCAAATATTACAGCGCTGAAGCAAGAAATTGTAAGCCACGTCATCTCTTTTCTGAGTTTCTTTGTGTCTAAGTTGTCGCAGAATACGGAAATTGCGAACGCGCTTCTCTTTGGAAGCTTTGATTTGTTCCAACAGATATTTTCATTATCGCGCGAAGCAGAAGTGACAGACTTTTGAATAATCCTGTTCAGGCGTGTTTTGCGCAGGCGTGTTTTACGCAGACGTGCTTTGCGCTTCAAATGTGTTTATATTTGCTGCATTCACTGCTGTTTTTACTGATAGTTTCAATTAACATGAAGTTTATCCAGTGCACAATCAATGTGCGAGCCTTCCCATGCGCGCTTGCGTGTGTATTCGCTTGTGTGCATAGGCCACAAATATTTTGATACGCATTTTTATAGCATCATGAAGGAACGAGCAATTAAATTCTATTTTCCTGATTTATCATTTTCAGAGTTACAACTATTGTTTAGTGGTTGATCTTACTGCGACACTTGTGGTGCATAGTTTGGACCATATTTTGGTTCATATTTAGTTAATAGTTTAGTTCCTATTTTGGTTCATATGTTGGTTCATAGCTGGTGCTATGATGTAATAGTATGATACTAGTACCCAGTCCCTGTTATGTTTAGTTAGTTAGGAACAGATTGTGATTGATACACTACCCTATGAATTTAAAGCTTCTTTTAAGTATAATAGTTTGTTAACATTTCGATTCATATTTTTGATTCATATTTTGGTTCATATTTCTTAGGCTCCCCAACAAGAACAGATCGCGTCACTCATAAATTCAACCATTCAAAATGAGAGAACCGTAAGTGGGAATGCTTTGTTGATCTTAGGTTGGCATGGCTGATATTAAAGTAGCATGGCTGGTTTTTAAGTAGCATAGCTGAACTGATGATACTTGAAGTTACACACTATAATATCATCCAGTCAAATATCATAATTTCTTATGGTCTACAGGATAGAGCTCAGTTTCCGCCTGTTCCGTTGTCACTACTCTTAGCAAAGGATGAGGTGCATAAGGAATGGTTTGTTATGGAGCCATTTGTCAATGCAAAAGCAAACAGGGAATTTCCTTTTGCCTTAAGGGTTATGGTAAAGAGGAGACTGATTTTATCTATTTGGATTTTCACTTCGTTTCAGTATTCAAGTAGGCTTTTAGGAACCTGTACGATATATTTGCAGTCCAACATTCATATCATTCCTTGAGGTTATAGGAATATTGTCAACATGAAGAAAGATCATCAAGGGTTTGAAAGATAATACAGCTCCCCCTCAAAATATGCTTAGGCTCACCAGACCTTTAAAACAGTGATGGTGAAAACTTATTTTCTTCTAACTCACGTTTGTAAAGATCACCAAAGGTGTCATACAATCATGGAGTCAAGAAGCGGGTAACCAATGTTAATCTCTCAATTCAGAGGTTCTGTGTCATATCTGTTTCTCCTGATTCATTATGCCGGAACTTCTCCGTGGGCAATTGTGCCCAAAAAGTTATTACACTCCTTTTTTTCAGAACATCTAATCTATCGCTGAGCCGGAATGTTCTTAAATCTTTCTGATTTTTAGCCTAGGATTATTCTTAAGTATCAAATGTGTAGCTTCACCCCAAAGTGAAAGGAATATTTACAAATATTTTTTTCATGGTTTACGTCATCATAGACAAAGCAAAAGTGGCTGAGAACAATAAACGTTTCATAGATAATTCGTCAAAACTCAGTATTACTTTTCGAAAATTAAGAACTGTAAGGGTCGATGAAGCTTCAGCCTTCCAATATTCTTAATTTATTCTTAAATTTTGTTTATATGCGTTATTAAATTTAAATTTATAAGGCTCTTCTTATAGAAAAAGAATATAAAAGAATACTTCAATTCAACACAATTTAAATGCGAAAGTTATTATGATTTTAATGTGCGGCCTGGCATTATTTTGAATACCGTACCTCCTCTAATAAACCCCGCTATCTGATAAACTCTGTATTTCAAAGAATGCCGCATTAAAAACTTTTTATTTTCTTTAACTTTAAAACATTTTTTACACAGCTTTCGTTACGCTTTTCTGGGAAAAAATGATTCGTTATGTCTTGAAAAGTCCTTGAAAATTGACGTCTGGTTTGAATAGTACTTGAATTTATTTTTTCCTTGAAAAAAAAAGTCCTTAAATATGAGGCAAATCCTTGTGGTATATGAGTTTACCCTTGATTCTGCAAATCGCAATGATTTTAAGTGAATTACCGCTAAAACAGTTGTTCATTGAACTGTGCTTCGTGAAGAATCCAGTTTGGCATCCAGAGCCTTGTTTAGATGGAGAAAATTGGTCGAAGTGACTTGAGGCTGAGAGCTTGAAAGTCCTTGAAAAGTCTTTGTTTTTGTTGTTGATAAATTTGTACGAACCATGAGAAAGAAAGCATTGTGTAGTGTTTCATTTTTCAGTTTGTATGTTCGCACTGTTAACAAAGCCGAATTTTAAGGAACGTCAAACCATAAAGTTCGGTTTTTTAAGGAGCTCGGCATTCATTCTACTGAGAAATCGAGGAATTCGAAGATCTCAGACGGATCAACTTATATTTGAACTTGTGAACATTCAATGAGCTTTTGAGGCCTTAGGTATTTAACCGCTGTGGTAGTTTCGTCTGATCAAAAAGCCACCCATCTCAAAAGCAACCATTCAGACCCGTGTATTGTCAATCGACAGACAGCAAGATTCTGTGTGACAACTATGTTGATCCTTAACTTAGCGTTTTACTATTTCCTCTTTACCACTTTGACTGATATGTCTCACAACTGTAGATTGCGTGAAAGATCATATTTTGTATACAAGTGGTAGCAAAACTTAAAACGTTTGACTACTTTGTCTACATTTCATTCTATGACAATCGAGCACACTGAGACAACCATAGAAATGGAGACAACATATTGCATGTTGTTGTGGTTTAGGGGTAGCCTCGTTCTAACAGGGAACCTCGTGTTATCAAGGCCATTCCTAGAAGTTTTTCATAGGGGCATGGGACCTACATTTTGTTGAAAAATTAGGACATTGTTTCCATCTTTTGGTTAGGTTTTTAAGGTAGATGAAGTAGAGAAATATGCAGACAGAAAAAGCAAATTTGGTGAAGTTTGTCTTGAGGGTGCGAATCTCCCCGTACCCTGCTATATGAACAGGTCTGCATCATTTTTCAAAGTTCTAAATGTGAAATTTCTAAATAGGATTTGAGCATTCAGTAACTAAATATTTGTAACAAATACTCTTAAGTTGCTCTTTCTCTCTTTTTTTAAACAGTTGTGCACTTGGCCAGAAAATTTCGACTAAACCTTATTTGTAGAAATCACTTGATTTTTATCATAGCCTTGCCTAAATTTATTATCATTCAACGTGTTTGTCTAGTAGAATATTAAAAATGACATGGAGAAGGTATTGGCTAAATTACGCTCTTTAAGCATTAAAAAGCAATCCAAGCAAATAACTTCGTCAGTGTTGCCACCATCACAATCACCATCTTCCGACGATTGATCATCTTCAAAATCTAAACTATAATATCTTAGATTCTGCTGTTTCCTTCAGTCGCAATTAACTCACAATTCAAGTCAATTCATTCAAGTCAATTCGTAATCTCCTGTTCCATTTAACAGCCTACATGAAACGAAAATGATTAAGTGGCCTCGGAGTCATTTTTTTCATTACCAATTGATACCGTTGCTTTCAACCATTCCTCCAAGCCTCCTTTTGGAATAGGAGAAGGTCTTCATCGCTCCTCAGCAGCTTCCCCAATGACTTTTCCACCTTTTTCCATAAAGAACCAGATTGCTGGAAATATTATCATGTCTAAATCGCAAAAAGCCACCCGTGATATATTCGCCCACTTTTATGCAGAGGCTTTGGCATCCTTCAGACGTTCGTAAGACGTTAAATACATTAGAACGTCCTACAAGTTTTTAGAAGAAAGAAAATACTTCTTCTCTGGATCGAGAAGTTCAAATCTTGGACCTAGTGTCAAAAGTTGTCGCCTGATTCAAAAGTCGTGCTCAAATTTGTTTCAAATCGTGGAAGCACTAAAAACTGGCTATAAACTTCACAGAAGTTCCACTTTGATTACCAATGAACTGCATTTGCTCAACTGTTGACCATATAAATCTGATATCACGGAAAGACATTTTTCTAGCATAACTGATCGAGGCATTCAGCATTTCCGTGGCATTTGATTCAGCTTATGGATTTAGGGTTTTGTGAATATGAAGGGGGGTAGGGCGGGGATTTATGATTCATTATTGCAACATTGTAATTATTGCCTGCTTCTCAGGTTCTTTCAAAACACTACTCGAATGTAGTTTTTGTTATTTTTTTTCAGATACAGTTACTTAAAGAGGCTTTGGAGTCTGAAAAAGCAAAGAACCGAAACTTAAATAACACAGTAAGTATTGCTTTTTTTATACTTTATTTTAAGTTGCAATACAACAGATCTAGCTTACTTTGCTAACTTAATTAATACCAACTATTGTTGAGATAGTTTAGCAAGAACTTTTTTAACTACTTTAACGCGTATTCTTTTAGTTGACCATTTTTAATTAATTTTGTATTTCAGATAAATTCACTTGGATTGGCTTTGAAGTTGGAGCAAGCAAGCACTCAGAGCATTAACCAAACGGTAAACACTGGTGAAATGATTTTAGAGCTTTTTAGAAGAGTGAAGATTCGTTAAAATTGTTATTTTTTGCATAGGACTTTTTATCTTACCTAGGTTCCTATTTGTCATCCTATTCTGACTCTCTCCCACAACCATCAAGGTTTCTGTGTCACCATGAATTATTTATTACACGTTCTTTTTATAAGAAAAAAGTTTATAAGAAAATGAGGCTCAAATGGTCAAAATTTTAAGAAAACGTTAAGAAAATCATGAGGCTCAATTACCAAAATTAATTGTTTCTATTAGCCAAAAATCGTTACTTCCTCGTTATTGCATTCAAAATGTTAAAGATGGAATTCAAATTCAAGTATACAATATTAATAACGAAAGTGTAACCCATTTTAGCCAGTTTAGTTCAGTAGAAATTAAGAAAAATTTAAAATTGAGGCTCAGGCAAAATAACGGTTTTCTTATAAGACAAACTACGTGTACTTCATCACAGCTCATCATCACATTTTCACATTTTAGGTGAATAGTTACGAAGCACGCCTGATAACTGAGGAGAGAAAGACCACGGAGCATAATGAAACTGTATGTGGATACATCTTCTATTATACTTTAATATCATTATCTGTGATAAAAA
>WIPJ01000405.1:0-10027 GCA_018155075.1 Cassiopea andromeda
GCGTTCGAAAATAAGAAACCAAATAAGAAACTTTTAGTACTAAAATGGCGAAACTTTCATGCCAAATTAAGAAACTTTTAGTACTAGGTGCTGATCCAAGTTTCTTATAAAAAACTGCGTGTATACATCTATGAACGAGTGATAAATGATTTATTGGGATAACTGGTTGATCTAATGTCTTTATCAGCTTAAAGCTTGCCCGTTAAAGCATTTTTTCGAGAATTTAAGGAACAAACACCAGCAAATTATTGGGGGGGCTGAAGCCCCCCCAGCCCCCCCCGGTTCCGACGGGCCTGTCATGTCCGTAATATGACTTACTAGCAAGCATTTTACGAGAATCTTAAATTTTTTAATTAGTAGCATCCGCTTCACAATACTACCATCAGATCATTGCTAACTGTTGCAGTGGGAAATGATTTTACAAGTATTACAATCAGCACTTTTATAGATTTTTATATCTTTCAGTTTCATACCGACTGAGATTTTCTTACGTCTTTCTTAGATTTTACTGAAACAAACGGGCTAAAATGGATTACACCTTCTCTATTACTATTGTATACTTGAATGTGAATTCCATCTTTAACATGTTAATTGCAATAACGACGAAATATCGATTTTTGTCCAATAATAACCTGAAGTTTGAAAGTTGAGCCTCGTGATTTTCTTAAGATCTTCTTAAGATTTTGACTATTTGAGCCTCATTTTCTTATAAACTTTTTTCTTATAAAAAGACACGTATTCAAATATTTCGGAAAGATCAAGAAAGCAATAATAATAGGTAAGATCCCTGCCTACACTAATGTCATAGCCACTCTAGAAAATAGTATACCATAAATTATGAGGAATAGCGTTAAGATCAAATTACCCGCGTTTTATATAAAACTCGTGTAAAGGGTCATCCATGAAGGACGTACGCACATTAAAGGTGGGCGGGGGTTATCAACGATGCGGACATGGGAAGGGAGGGGACATTAAATTGTAATTGGATATAATTTTCCAAATTATGTCCACTTCGGCATCTACAATTCATGTTATTATGATCTTCTTTCGTTAACGAGTCAAAAAAATGAGACTAAATGAATTAAGTACACTATACGTTTCTTCTATTTTTCTGTACATGGATAATACCCTGCTAATGAAATCGTGAAATATCGATAAACTCCTCATAATCGAAAACATTTGATCTCACATGTAGTATACCAAGACCATGTATTTACCTACAAAAATCACATTCTTTCTTACCACATGGAAATCTTCCCGCAGGCTATCCTTATTTCCTAAGCGGCTCCATTACATGTTGAAACACTGAATGACCTCTTGTACAAAACGAAACACGCGGTTTCTTAATAAGAAAACCATCGTTTTGCTTGAGCTTCAACTTTCCTAATCTTTCCAGAAAGCGAGCCTGATATTTCCTTAATTTTTATTAACATTTATTAAAATAAACTAGCCACGATGAGCTACATTTTCCTTTTGTATACTCAAATTTGAATACCGTAATATCAACTTTTAGCCAACAAAAACCTTCTATTTTGTAACTTGAGCCTTGTGATTTTCATCAGATTTTCTTAAAATTTGTACATTCAAGCCTCATTTTCTTATCAACTTTCCACTAAACAACACGAGCGTGCATATCTCACGCTATCCAGGTAGCCTCGCATCCGTCCAATGCGACGTCTGTGTTTTTGTCTACGAAGGAGGAAGTCCCAAATGAGTTTCGTTATCTTCATCCATGTGTGATCATTCAACGATGTCACAACAAACGAAAAAAGAGATAAACTAAACGATGACTGCAGTAAGCTAAACTATCTATTCTCAAGGTGTTGTAATTGATTGTTGCATTAACTGGGTGCGTGTAGTAATGGCGATGGAGTATTGTTCTCATGATGCGAATGTTGTGAACCAGTTCTTAGAAGACAACCGAGTAAAAAGTGGATGGAAAAGGTTGATTTTAGATAATGGTGAGTTAGAATTAAGTCTAAAGAGCATAATAACCAGACTGAAGTTAACTGGAGTTACTGCAAAGAAGATCTGGGCCCCAGCTGCTAACCACATTTTACGTGCATTTGCATATTCTGAGCCAGAAGACATCAAAGTCGTTATCATTGGGACATCTCCTATCATTGGCTACATGGCAAGTGGTCTTTCATTCTCTTCAAGTGCAATGGAATGTGATTCCGATGAATATCGAGCAATTTTCAAAGTTCACAAAGCACTAAAAGATGCTGGAATACTAATTAAGGGCGTTAATTATTATTGTGGTCACGAGGAATGGGCAAAAAGGGGAATCCTACTGCTAAACGCCGCCTTGACGATTTCTCAAGTGATAGGTTCTGCCGTTGTTATTGAGTGGCACTGTGAAATATGGAAGAGTTTTCTACAGATGCTGCTGTATAAATGGATTGAAGGATGTAACCATCATCATTTGATATATGTCATGCTTTGGGGATATGAGGGGTACTTGCAAAATGGTAGACACGTAAAAAATTATGCCAAGGAACTGTGGGATGGCATACCGAATGTGCCCAGTAATTTTCAAGTAAGACATGCTCATCATCCAACTTTTCCAAAAGAAGACAATATGTACGAAGCTGATGCGAAGGAGCATTTTATCGAGGTTGCTAGTGTCTACAGCGACATTTTTCATATTACACCACCAGCAAACACTTAATGCTTCTCCTTTGAAGAAACATGACATTGTACGGTTTATAGCAGTGGTTGCAAAATTGGAGTCCACGGTCTCAATATGGACAGGGAAGGAATTATGGAAACTGTAAGAGGAATATTCTCTAATGTAGTAATTATTGTCTTCAACTCATTTCAACAACATTGTTGATTTTATTTTTTTATTTTATTTTTTCATCAAAGTATATATCTGCTCTTCTAGGTGACCCTCATTTAAACTAGTGTATAATGGACCGCTATAAAGAATAATTTGAAAATTTATGAACATTTAATCTATAGCATGTACTGTGGTTGAATTGCAGCTCCAGGTATCAACTATATGTAATATGGACACCCTTCCTTGCAAAGCTTCTGACGAGTTGGATTGAAAACGTAAGATATTTATGATACTCAAGGTGAGATGAATATCAATTAGAGGATGTGCATGTTGATAATTGTGCACGGAAAATTTGAAACCAGATAAGGTATGTTCCAGGAAATTTCGCTATAACAGAAGCTATCATCCAACTTTTCCAAGAAGAGGCAATAATCTCGTGGAAAAGGTAGCTAGGGATTTTGATGAAATTGCTCCTCAGTACAACTAAGTGTTTGAAATTACACGTGTTTTGCAACAATGGCAAATGCATTTTTGAAGAGACAAATTTAGTACATTTCAATATTTACATTTTCAAATAAGAGGAAAGATTTTATCTTGACAAATAATTGGAGAAATTAGCTAACTTCAGTTTTACAAACTGACTCAGATATCAATGAACTTTTCACTTACTTTAGACAACTGATTCAACTTCCTCATAAATTTCTTTAATAATTATTTATAGAAGATAAATACATTGCAGCACTGTTCTGAGTTCCACCCTACCGGCAGAGATTATTAGTTTGTTTTTAAATAGTTATAGAATACGTTTTGTCCAACTTCAAGAGCTTTGTGATTGAATTTTCCCAAGAACAGCTCTCACTTTATCTGTAGCACCGTAAGAAGATCGTCAGGATCACATGAACATTAAATTTTATGAATTGCTTTTATGAGAATTGTACCATTAGTAACTGGGATTTTTCACATCAAAGTTCTCCCATTAGCTACATATCTGCTGTTTTTGCTGTGTAATGGCAGGGAATCTTTTGTGTTTTCATACCAGTAATGGCAGAGCATCTTTTGTGTTTCAAATAACCATATTTTCACCGTTGAAGGACTTCGATGAAAGAGACTAGATATTGAATCGCTCAAGAGCCAGGAAAGCTATTACAAAAAGCAAGCGTGAAAATGAAATATTCCTCCTCACATAAACTGTACTGTTATCACATCGAATTTCCCAATTTAGCAATGACAATGGAGTATAGAGATCCAAATGTTGATGTTGTGAAGAAGTCTCTGGCGGATAATGAAGTGTGCAACGGATGGAAGGAATTGATTTTCGGAGATGACGAGGTAAAATCCTGTCTTGAGGATATTATTTCAGAACGAAACTTGCAGAAAGGCAATGGCAATTGGCCCTATGTGCCCACGCTTTGACGAAATACTACGCGCATTCGCTCTCTGCAAACCTGAAAATGTCAAAGTTATCATCGTTGGCACGTCGCCCATAGCACGCAAAGGTGTGGCAAATGGCCTCGCGTTTTCGTCCAACAGAATGGAAAAAGAATTTACAGAAAATCAAGCAATTTTTTAAGTTCACAAAGTATTGAAAAAGGCAGGGATACTCGATGAGCAGTACAATTATAATTGTGAGCATCAGGAATGGGCGGAAAATGGAGTGCTATTGTTAAATGCTGCTTTGACAATACCTTTAGATGATGATTCAGCACCGAACATAAAGGAGCATTGCAAGAAATGGAGGCATTTTGTTGCTGAGCTTCTGAAAACATGGATTACAAATACTAGCCTTGAGGAAACTCTATTTGTGATGCTTTGGGGACATGAGTACCTGCCAGATGATACACGCGTAGACAATTATGCTGAAGTATTGTGGGATGGCATACCGAATGTGTCCAGTAATTTTCAAGTAAGACATGCTCATCACCCAACTTTTCCAGAAGAAGACAATATGTACGAAGATGATGCGAAGGAGCATTTTATCGAGGTTGCTAGTGTCTACAGCGACATTTTTCATATTGGACCACCAGCAAACACTTAATGCTTCTCCTTTGAAGAGACATATGACATTCCACGGTTTATAGCAGTGGTTGCCAAATTGGAGTCCACGGTCCCCAAACAGACAGGGAAGGATTTATCGGAACTGTAAGAGGAATGATCTCTAATGTAGTACACGTTCTTTGTTATAAGAAAAAAGTTTATAAGAAAATGAGACTCAAATCGTAAGAAAATCGTAAGAAAATCACGGGGCTCAATTTCCATAATTAAGTGTTTTTATAGGCAAAAATCGGTATTTCGTCGTTATTACATTCACAATGTTAAAGATGGAATTCAAATTCAAGTATACAATATTATCAATGAATGTGTAAACTATTTTAGCCAGTTTATTTCAGTAAAAGTTAAGAAAAATTTAAGAAAATTGAGGCTCAGGTACAATAATGGTTTTACTTTAAAAAAACGTGTATCCTTAGAACTGTTGAAATGTTGATCTGTTTAGTCACACCATATTTAATTTGATTCTGATTTATTTTTACTAACAAAGAAAAAAGAAACTTTACTGAAGGCTATGTGTTTGCCCTTGTTTTGTTTTTGGCACGATAGTAGCCTCATGTTCGTTCGGTCTATGAAGTTGGTGTAGAAACCGCAAAGCTTTTGTCTGCACTGTCTGGAAAGAATTCCTAATAACCACATTTTCACTGTTGGAGGACTTTGATAAAAGAGACAACACATTGAATCACTCAACAGCCAGGAACGCTACTGCAAACAGCAAGCGGAATTTTCCTCCTCAAAACAGCTATACTGTTATCACATCGATTTTCCGACTTTAGCAATGGCAATGGCGTATAGAGATCCAAATGTTGATGTTGTAACGACGTTTCTGGCGGATAATAACGTGCGCAACGGATGGTAGAACTTGATTTTCGAAGATGAAGAGGTACAATCCTGTCTTGAGAAGATTATTTCAAAACTAGAATTGCAGAAAGAAGAAAGCAATTCGCGCTATGCCCCAAAATCTCACCAAATACTACGCGCATTCGCTCACTGCGAACCTGAAAATGTCAAAGTTATCATCGTTGGCACGTCGCCCATTACAGGCGAAGGTATGGCAAATGGCCTCGCGTTTTCGTCCAAAAGAATGGAAGATGAATTTACAGAAAATCAAGCAATTTTTAAAGTTCACAAAGTATTGAAAGATGCAGGGATACTCGATGAGCACTACGACTATGATTGTGGGCACGAGGAATGGGCGGAAAATGGAGTGCTATTGCTAAATGGTGCTTTGACGATAGGTTTACAAGATGGTTCGGCAAATGATATACGGAAACATTGCAAGAAATGGAGGCCTTTTGTTGCTGGGCTGCTGAACACATGGATTAGAAATTCTAGCCTTGAGCAAACTATATTTGTGATGCTCTGGGGCTATACAGATAGACGATATGAGGAATCAGAAAATTATGCAGAGGAAGTATGGAACGGTATAGCTAACGTGCCGTGTAATTTTGTTGTCAGAGAAGCACATCACCCAACTTTTCCAGGTGATCAAAGTATAAACAACTTTATTTAGAGAGCGACTTGTCATTTTGGAGAAATTGTTGATTCTGATGTTGAGTATATTAATGCTTTTACAATCAACGATAGATGCCTTCATATTGTCAACAAATTCTTGAAAGAAAATGAAGTAACGGGTGAATGGGAGAGGCTGATTTTCAGCAACAATGACTTGCAAGTGAGTCTCATGAACATCATTATCCAGCTACAGTTAGGAGATAACGATGCAAACAACAACCTGGTCCCACGCAGGGACCAAATATTACGAGCGCTTACATTTTGTGACCCAAAAGATGTCAAAGTCGTAATCATCGGCGCATCCAGCACAGCCTATCGCATGGCAAATGGTCTGGCATTTTCGGCTGACGCAACAGAGAGTGGTTTGTCTGAAAATAACGCACGTTACATTCTGAAAGTCCATGATGCATAACGAGAGGCTGGCATACTGAATCATCACTATGACTATTACTGTGGACATGAGGAATGGGCAGAGAAAGGCGTGCTATTACTTACTGCTGCTTTAACGATGGAATTGAATGGCTATATATCAGCAAAGATTTTAAAGAAACACTGTGAAATATGGAGACCTTTCCTTGTAAAGTTGCTGAAGACTTGGATTGAAGAAGCTGATCTTCAACTCACGATATTTGTGATGCTCTGGGGACATGAATGCAAATTAAAAGATTTGCATGCTGACAATTACTCTCGGGTAATATGGAACCAGATAACTGATGTTCCAAGAAATTTTGTTGTAAGACATGCCCATCATCCAACATTTCCAAGAAGAGACAATAATTTCTTGGAAATGGCAACTGAGCATTTTGCAGAAATAGCTCGCCAGTACTATTATGTGTTTGAAACCAAATATGCTTTGCAACAACAGCCAATGCACTTTTAAGGCAACAAATGTAATACATTTCAGAACATATTTTCATTTGAGAGGAATGATTTCATCGTGGTAAATAACTGGACATATTAATTAACCACAGTCTTACCAAAAGACTCAGATATTAATGGTTCACTTACTTACAACAACTGATTTCATAACACTTCACAGTTTTAAGGAGGATAGCCCGTTAGTGAGAACTGATTTACAGGGGGCCTCCGTCTACGCTATGCGTACAAACCTTGTTAGGAAAGAAACGATGAAAATCTGACCCGGAGCCATTACTGAATAAGAAAAATCTGATTAAAGATAAGTAATCTCATAAATTCCTTTATTAGTTCGATATAGAAGATAAATGCATTTATAGCATTGTTCTGAGTTCCAACATATTTGCAGAGATAATTGAATAGTTTACAAATAATTATGGAATACGTTTTGCCCAACTTCAATATTTCTGCAATGGAATATTTCATTTTCCCAAGAATAGCATGTTTAGTCTACAATACCACAGCACTTTCCGGCTAGAAGATCTTCTGGATTCACAGCATATTAACATTAAATTTTATTATTTGTTTTTGTGAGAACGCAATATTAGAAATGTGGAATTGAATGGAGATAGTTGTTAAATATATTGTATATCTGTAAATAGTTGGTATGAATTAGTTACCCTATGCCTAGGACAAACTACGTATTGTATCCAACTTTAAATAAATTCCTTATCATTATTATTATTAGCAATTAGGATCTTCCTATTCGAATTTTTACCATTAGCTAAATATTTGTCATTACTGCTGTAGTTTGATAGCAATAATGGCAATACATCTGTTAATTTTTTCCCCAATTGACCACTGACCCAGTTGGTCCTCTTTTTGGCTCAGTAATAGAAGCAAAATTAAGGTGTTTGCCCCAAAAGATTGAACTTTTCGGGGTCTGCTCAATAATTAGAGCAAACTGGTATTCGTTGTGTTTGCTCTTTATGCTTAGGAGATCATGGATTGCAAATGAGCATTGCTATGAATAAAATTGGGCATGCACAAAGTAAATTAGCGGTAGATGATCTGAATTATGACTAAATATTTATCCTCTTCTCATCAAAAGGAAAGACTTATATCATTCCAACTATTGTTGTACAGTGCCTAAATTGTTGGGAATTTGTCGGATTGTCGTAAGTACAGGCAAACAGGGCCCTCATTTTGTGTTCAATCGAAATATTGCTTTCAATCAATGATAGATACCTTCATAATGCCAAAGAGCTCTTGAATAAAATGCAGTAAAAGATGGAAGAGGCTAATTTTAAACGACAATGACCTAAAAGTCAATCTGGGGAACATCATTAAAGTGATGAATTTAAAAGATGGCGATGCAAACTATCGCTTGGCCCCACGCAGGGGCCTATTATTATGTGCATTTATATTGTGTGAGCGAAAGGACATCAAGGTTATAATTATTGCAGGCCCGTAGCCATGGGGTGGAATGGTGTGGCAAATTCCACTCCTGGTCAACAGAATGCCAGCTTTTTGCCATCCCCGGGAACAGTTTAGGAATGTTTATTTGTTGCTTTATCTTTCTAGCTAAGGATACGTGTCCTGAAATTTCTGATAAACTCAACCTTGATCTTTGTAATAAAGAAGAAAGTTCAATTATTTTCTACATATAAATTATCCATTTGATTTTGATAACATAAAGTATGGTATAAGCACTCTGATAAATTGGATTGCTTGCAAAGCTTCTGATAAATTGGATTGAAAAAACTGCTCTTCTACGTAAGATATTTGTGATGCTCAGGAGATATGAATGTCAATTAGGAGATGAGCTTATTGATACTTATGCACGGAAAATATGGAACCAGGTAAGGTATGTTCCAGGAAGTTGCGCTATAAAAGAAGCCATCATCCAACTTTTCCAAGAAGAGTCAATAATTTCTTGGAAAAGGCAACTAGGGATTATGAAGAAATTGCTCATCAGTACAACTAAGTGTTTGAAATCACACGTTTATTGCAACAATGGCAAATGCATTTTTGAAGAAACAAATTTAGGATATTTCAATATTTATAGTTTCAAATAAGAGGACAGATTTCATCATGACAAATAATTTGAGAAATTCGCCAACGCCAGTTTGCAAACTGACTCAGACATCAATGAACTTTTCACTTACTTTGGACAACTGATTCAAACTTTTTCATAAATTTTTTTACTAGTTATTTATAGAAGATAAATACATTGCAGCACTGTTCTGAGTTCCACCCTACCGGCAGAGATTATTAGTTTGTTTTTAAATAGTTATAGAATACGTTTTGTCCAACTTCAAGAGCTTTGTGATTGAATTTTCCCAAGAACAGCTCTCACTTTATCTGTAGCACCGTAAGAAGATCGTCAGGATCACATGAACATTAAATTTTATGAATTGCTTTTATGAGAATTGTACCATTAGTAACTGGGATTTTTCACATCAAAGTTCTCCCATTAGCTACATATCTGCTGTTTTTGCTGTGTAATGGCAGGGAATCTTTTGTGTTTTCATACCAGTAATGGCAGAGCATCTTTTGCCAATGTCATTACAGGCCCAGTGGGCATTCTATCTGTAGAATTAATAAAAGGAAATTTTAAGGAATTTGGCCCGATAGTTTGCAAATGTCGTATCTTGGTCAATAATAATTGCGAAAATAGTTTTCTTCTTATTTTCCATTTATATATATATATATATATATATTTATATATATATAAATAGTTATGGTATATTTAAGCTTAACATTGCAATACATAGTATTAGAACATATTTATATGCATACAGACAAGCACGCCCATTATACAACATA
>WIPJ01000405.1:11438-107303 GCA_018155075.1 Cassiopea andromeda
ATATACTCTACACTACTTGCAATGGACATGCACAGAAGTGCAGAAGAATAAAGGCTTTGACTAGAGAATAGCACATAGATCTTTACATATACAGAGACATTAATATAAATGCAATCAGGGGATTGATTTTATGAAAATGCTACGAACACTATATTTGTCTTTTACTATATGGAGATGCTTTCAAGAATTTGTTGGATTTGCACAGAAAAGTAAAAAGTTTGCTAAGAAACAGCAAACTGTAACTACCTGGTTAGCAATTGGGTGCAAGCTAAGTGGTAAAAGTCTATCTAAAATGTAATTTGTGAATTGATTTGATGAACATGCTGCAAACACTATATTTCTCTTTTACTATATGGAGATGCTTTCAAGAATGTGCTGGATTTACTAAGAAAGGTAAAAAAGTTTGCTAAGAAACAGCAAACTGTAACTACCTGGCTAGCAATTGGATGCAAGCTAAGTGGTAAAAGTCTATCTAAAATGTGATACTTTTTAACACGACCAATGGCTCTCTCAACATGAATCCTGACAGAGGCAATATGTGCTGTCTCCTCTGCTTCCACAGGTGTTAGTTGGTCCCGTGTACCTTTGAAGGGAGGTATATTCAGACTTACCCCAGGTGGGAATAACTCATGGATATCAAAACCTCTGTCAGCCATGTTTTTGTCACCAGGTTCCATGAGGGCAAGTACACCACACTTTTGTATTATTTCTTTGTCAGAAACACGACCTGACCAGAGCTTTGAAACAAATGCAATAGCACCATTGGGGGATATTACTATGAGTGCCTTCCAGGTGTTGTGATGTTTATATTCTGACCAGGTCTGGGACTGTGCTCTCATAGAAGAAGGGACTTCAATAAATAGCTCTGTGCAATCTATTATAATCCTTGTATAAGGGTAGCGTTCAAACTCAGATGGCATTAATTTGTCTATGTTGGCCCTTGAGGGAAAAGGGAACAATAATGGGAGCTCATGATAAAGACAATTAATCCAAGTAGTACATATCTTTGAAGATTGTGCCATTGAAATTCCAATTCTGTCAGCAAGATCATTAAGAAACAGCCCTACTTTTAGTCTCATTAAAACTAAAACAAATTCTTCAAGCAGTGAAAGCTTTGTTTTAGGGCCAGGTTTTGATGACCTACTTTTGTCTGAAACTTTTTCTGTGTTAACTGTTGTATCTGAACCTCGCCAATAGGTAATGTGCTCTAGCTTTGGCAGTAAGTAACTAAATACATCCATGAGGGTATCAAAATTTGGAAAACCTGTGTAGAAGCGAACAGCTGAATCATCATTTTTCAATTTATCCACTGAGAAGAGCTTCTCTCTTAACTGGCTATTTTCATCTTCTAGGGACTTCACTTTTTCCCTAAGATCTAACAAATCTTGATAAAGGCTATCGTTATTGAGAGGGTAGTCATGTTCGGAACATGTACCCAAATCACTAGCTTGTGCATTTTCAAGAGACAAATAAGACGCAGAAGTAGAAGAAGAGGCAGAAGTGGTAGAAGAGTATGCATTTTCTTGCATTTCCTTGCTCAGCTGTGAGGTACTGCGGTCCCTAGGCTCTTTACGTGATGGATGAGGAGTAACCGAATAGTAAAGGTTACGAGAAGGTACTGCTCCTGCAACTAACTTCCAGCGATTTGGATTTCGTTTGATATCCTTCTCACTAAAATGATCTTGACACAAACAAGTAGCACCCTTTACTCGGAAGCCATCCATGCCGTCAATCCTTTTTATAGCATTACACCAAAAACGTTCTCTGGATTCTTTTGTGGGAACTTGAAGAAATGCAGGCCACTTGGAGTTCCATCATAATTATAAAAGGTATTCGAACAGCCAGCCAAACGCTGCAAACTCCCTTCCAGCTGATTTTGACACTCGACTCATTGATGCTACCTTTGTTACAACTACCTTTCTATCCTAAATACAACAGTTAGCTTCGTAATTATATTGAAGTCGTGTATTACTTGTTTGCGAAAAAATGCAACATCATCGTTAGCCTCTCTGTCAAACCTAGAGCCTCCGTTTCAAAACGAATATAAAATTGGTCTATTAAGTTTCGTTTTCTCTCTTCTCATCCGCTCTGGTGTAGTATTGTCGATCAGGTAAAACGTCTGCATTGCAGAGCGTAAGGAAAGTCAGTGGAAGATAGTTGGAGTGATACAAAGTCTCTCTTCTCGTAATGTATGAATCTAGTATGGAATCTACTACTAGCAATTTACCAATCGAATACTCTTCTGTTGAACAGTTTTTAGACAGCAATGAGGTGAAAGAAGGATGGAAAAGGTTAATTTTAGACAATGATGAATTAAAAGCCAGTCTGGAGGCCGTCATTGAAAGCTTCGTATTTCAAAGGAAGCATTTCCCGGCTCGTAATCAAATATTGCGCCCATTCGCATATTGTAAACCTGAAGATATCAAAGTTGTCATCATCGGCAGTTCGCCGATGCCAGAAGATGAGATGGCAAATGGTCTTTCATTTTCTTCAGAGAGAATGGAGAATAATTTTGATGGCTGGAAGGGAATTTCAATTCAAAGATTCCACGTTGCACTAAAACATGTTGGAATACTACGTAGTGATCTTGACTACTACTGCGGGCACACAGAATGGGCGAAAAAGGGAGTGCTATTGCTCAATGCTGCTCTGACTATTGGTGACGGTACCCCAAGCGATATGTGCTATCACTGTCGCGAATGGAGACCCTTTCTTGCAATGCTGCTGAAGATGTGGATTAAAAACACCAAGCTTAACTATAAGATGTTTGTATTACTTCTGGGTTATGCAGAGGAAGGAGGGAATGAGAATTTTGCAGTGGAACTGTGGAGGGAGGCCTACTCTCTTGAATCTAATGAACATATTCATTTCAGAGATGTTCATCACCCAACTTTTCCAAACGCCAGACTTGCAGAAAAAGGTGTGAAGAACAACTTTATTGAAGAAGCTGCAGCCTTTCTTAATGACATAGGAAAAGTGTATCCAAACATATTCAAGACTGCAAAAATACAGAGGATTAAGCAGCAGGTATCTACCATCGATAAATTGATTTCACTCACGACAGATGATGCAGACGGTATCAATGAGTGGATCAACAATTTCAATGAGCGCATAAAAAATATGAATGAGAATTTAATGCACATACTACGAGGCATAGGTAAGATCGACCTTATTATAGATTGCTTCAATAAGATTTTAATAAGCACTGATGCGGATACGACAGTCACCCGTGAAGGTATTGGCAATATTAATGATGGTATAGACCACATCAACAAAGTAATGGAAAACATCAGCTCTTCTGTAGCAAGCATCAGTAGAGGTATAACATCTTTTGAAAGTGGTATAGAGAATAGGCACATGATCGAAATTGGAAAAGAGAGCATTATCAAGGGCATAGAAAACTACACTGGAGTCAAGGAAAGTTTAGACAGTGGTATAAATATCATCAATTTTGGTATTGAAAGCATCCATAAGGAGATTATAAAGCAGTTCCGTATTGATGTAGAAGGCTTGGTAAATGTTGGGAACAACGTTGCAGAAAGTATAGAAGTTCTTAGTGGATGTATAGACAACATCACGGACGAAAATGAAATTATGGAAACAGAATAATAAAAACACTGGTGAGTATATTAAAAGCAACACTATGAACTAGACAATTGACTTGAGATGAGAAACGTTCTTGCCATTATTGTGCGTTGTGATACTAACAGCAAATATTTTATTCTATAGAGACTACAAATATTTTGATATTAATCACAAATATCTTATTCTTTTACTACACGTTTCGTAATCTCAAACTGCTTGCCATGGTCGTTCTCCTGGACTCTATTCGTTAGTACATAGAACAGTAATATATTTTCGGAATATTGAGAAGAATAATTAGCCTGTTATCGAATTTTCTCGAAATTTCATCCTTTTTAAATAGTAAAGAAAATTCATATCGAAATTCGGCCAAAGTCCACTTTGGTCGTAAATGATGAGCCTTGAGGTGGATAGTGATTGGCTACTGCTGTAACTGAGTTCATTGTCTAAAAAACCACAAGCTATTGCTAGTGGCACTTTTGTCTTGAAGGATATACATTAAATAGACAGTGTCTTACATTTCACTCGACAACACTTGCTCAGTCATATCGACAATCGGTCAAAGTTCATTTTGCTGGAAAGCGATAAGCCTTGAGGTGAATAGTGATTGGCTACTACTACAGGTAGTCTTAGTGTCTCAGAAGGCACAAGCTATTGTTGATGGAGCGTTTGTTTTGCAGGATATACCGCAAAGTAGACATTGTCTTAGATTTCACTCGACAACACAGTCTCTTGTGCGCAAGAGCTGAGAAAGTCAAAGAAAACAGCGAAAGTAGGAGCATATATTGATAATAAGAATAACCTATTTATTTTTATGTTGGTATTTTTTCCTAGCTCTACATTGTAAAGTTGCGAGCTAATTCAGATGAACTATTTGCAATTAAAAGACAAAACGAAAACTACTATAAATTACAAAGTATAAAACTGAGAAGCATTATCTACATATCTTATAGTTGCATTCCTCTCCATTCCAGTTTTCAATGTTCTTTTTAAATATAGCAGCTGATGACGCTCCTTTTTTTAAATCAGACATGCTGTTCCACAATAGGCTACCTCAAAATTTTAAAGAGTCAATACCGAACATAATGCTCTTTGGAGCAGGAATTTGCAGTAAGTTATTGGGTGGTTTGGTATTGTTAAGTGTTTTGTATATCTCAATCATAAATGCACGAAAGTTTTGGGTATGGATATTTGTTTCGTCGTTCTTTGCTAATAAAGCTTCAAACGTGGATTCATGGTCGTCAAGTAGTATTCTAATTGTCCATTTGTGTACTCTGTCTACGATGTCATTCGCTATTTTTCCACAGAACATGCAAATCAAGGGGCAGTACTTGAACGTTGACGCAACAAATGATTGATCCAGCAATTTTGCTTTTTGGAGGTCTATATATTTAGCAACCCTTGCAAGTGCACTCACTTTACGATATACTTGCACACATAGAGCTTTAACATGGCTTTTAAAATTAAGCTTGTCAGTCAACTGTGACACCAAGTAGTTTTACCGTTTTGGAGCTGGCTATTACTTTGCCAATTATTTCACAACCCAGATTTTGATTTTTTTATATGACCAAGAAACATTCCCTGAAATTTGGAGGGGTTTGCTACCATACAGTTCTTCTATTAATAATTTCATTGATTGCAATACAGACTGATTGTAATTAGCAATGGGAGAAACTAATAATGTTCAAGATGTCAATGTATTGAACACTTCTTGAATGATAATGGAATAGAAGACGGCAAGAGATGAAAGAATTGGATTTTAGAAAATGAAGAAGTAGGTAAGAATTTGAAAAACGTCCTTTCATGGTTGGGTTGGAAAGGCAACAATACGGATTGGCGATATGCAGGGCCGCCGAGAGAATTCTGAGTATGCAAACCTGACAACATCAAAGTTATTATCAACGGAACATCACCTGTCACAGTAAATGAAACCCAATATGGTCTTGCGTTTTCTTGCGACAAAAAGGACAATAAATTGAAAGATGGAGCAATTGCTAAATTGCATACAGCATTAAAAAAGCCAAAATACTTGATGAAAAAGTTCAGAACTAAAATAAAATGGAAAAACTTTCTCGCAGTGCTTCTGAAACAATGGATACAGCAATATAAGTCTGCGCAAGAAATATTTGTTATGCTTTGGAGCTAGGTGTTTGGTGACTACCCAAATTATGCAGAAAAACTATGGAAAAAGGCAAGCGAAGGTTCCACTGGCTAGTTCACAGTTTTTTCCACTCACCAACCAACTTTCCCGCAAGAATTGGATGGTCCTAATACATCAAGTGGTTTTCCTACAGTAGACAATACGGTTGAACGCCATGCTCCTGGTCATTTTCGAAGAATAAACGAGACACATGAGGGCATATTTAGGATCAATAAAAGGGATGACGGCAGGGAAGGTGAGACCACTACAGAAAGGGAGTCCAGTGAAGAAAGAGAGTCCAGAGAATCTGAAGATCTCAGTGAAGACATGAAAGAACGATCAACATGAACTACACTATAAATATGATGGGACAATGGCTATTTAGTCCACTGTATGATGGATTATCTATTAAGCTTATATTAACTGTACTGCACATATCAAATGTCTACGTATTTCCAGGTTTAACTGCAAACTGTTATTTTCATTTTAATTTCCAGCCGAACGATTCACCTTCTGGTTCATGCTCGCCTGTATGCCGGCTGGGTCGCTTCATCAGATTTCCCAGTCCTATTTTTGACTTCAATCGCAGCACGAAACAACATTGTTTAGTTATTGCAAGGCGCATGCGTAGCTATACTGAGATGAAGAGCAAATTGCTCATACCGCCGCCGCACACGGTGAGCAAATTGGCACGAGAGACAAAAATTATCAATCTGGCTTGATATCTTAGAATTCGGCTCGAAAGTGGAATTTCCATTTAGCTGAGCTGTAATCTCTCGTGTGCGCCTAGCAGTAAAAACCAACCAGATAAAATACTTTTAACAAATGATAACGATGACCCAGTCCGATTTAGAAAAGAACATGATACGCTTTACGTCAATTGCAAAGTAATAATTTGACTGATAGTTTTGCTTGGGTCTTCTAGTGTTCAATTCAGACAGACATCAATCATGATGTGCAATGCCCTGCAAGGGTTCTATCAATTGTTTTTGTTACAGGTTCCAGAGACGCATTTACCCATGGGCCGACTGGGCCCGGGCCCAGGGGCCCCCTAAAATTCTTAGAATTAGGGGGCCCCGAGCAAAATTTCGAAAAACCAGTGAATTACAAGTCCCCTTACAAACTTACCTTGCAACCATGTCCATAAAAATTCATGCTAACAGTGTGCGGGGTACTATGCTTATGCACGTGACACAAAATTTTTTAGGTGTATTTCAAGGGGCCCAAATCAAGTCTGGGCCCAAGGCCCCAACCGACTTAAATGCGGCCCTGACAGGTTCACACCTATGCCATCAGCCAATAGCACTTTAGAAGAATTAGAAGGTTTTTCTAGTTGACAAATGATGATCTCAGTTCTTTTCATATGTACAATAGCAACCTTATTGTACTGCATATACATTACGCATTAACATGTATGCAAAACCAGCGGTTCATTCATTCAACTACTGGCACCTTAGGAAAGGGGGCTGTGAACTTTATAGCATTCCCCTCCAATAATTCCGAAGAACAACTTTTGAAGCGATGTTGATCCTTCATTTTTTTATTCTAAATGCAATCTGCAAGAATTAACTCCTTAACTGCCTCTAAAAGAAAATACGCTCCTCTTCTCCAAACTACATGAAAACCACTACTGCAGATTGCATTCGAAAACTTCAGCCGTTTTCTATTGCAAATTGCATTTGGACGTCCATAAATCAGCGTTCTATCATGCTACTTTATGTGGTCAATGCCAAAATTGAATGTGCTCCCATATCACGCTATGTACCTCAAAGAAAGAGATAAGTTACAATACTCTTCGTATTGAGAAAGTAACAAGATCGGTAAACCACAAAGAAATATTGTAGTCTGTAAAAAGTTTTATGTGAATCGATAAGTACAATGAGCATTGATCAATTATGTCATTAAACTACGACAGAAATATTATCACAAATACTGCACTTTTAAAACAATAATTCATTATGATATCAACAATCTTCAAATGAATGCTTCTTTCCCATTTGTCACATTCTGTTGGTGCTTCTACCACAGGCTGAACTACAATATCTCTCAATTTTCCACAATTATTTCATTCTAAATCCAAATATTTCATATTCGTAGCAAAAAGAAAGAACTAATCGCTCATGAACAAGTACAAACATTATGCTATTACCAAGCAATATTCAGCATGTAGACACAGCAATACCTTGCTAATTAATGGGAAACTATTTTACGTAGCAAGTTTGGCTGCTTTGTAATCCACTCGTAGTTGAATGAATTGCTGTAAAATGTTTTTATCCATCCCAGTCTGAAAAAATACTGAGAAAATCAGTCATATGGTAGTTGGCAATGAGGCGACAAGACTAGTGATATTGAAAGCTATCAACTTCTCTTGCGCGATGTCGTAATTACATTACTGAGAGGGTAAGTCAGACTGATGGATGCAAGGCTCCCAAATTCCCTTTGCAAAACCAGCTATTTGCTGGAACTTCATGATATATCATGGGTCAGTGAAAGAATTTGCATATCGTTAGAATCCATTAACAATACCTTTCTTTCAAGCAGAAAAGATGTTTTCTTGTACAATAATGGCAGCCGCCAAGACTGAAGTTTAAAGCATTAAGCTACCATGCATTAGTACATGGTAGATTTAACAGCACAGCACAGAAATGATGAAGATTAAATCTCAATACACCAAATATAGGCAGTAGCAAGTATGATATATGTCATATGTAACTTATTCTAATTTATGTCATTAAATAATACTTACGAATTGTTCACTGGAACACACTTCTTTCAAGTTCTCTGGTCGAACGATGTATAAATCCATAAGTGCATACATTATTGAAAAGAGGCGATTGAGAAGTTGAATGTTCAGTTGCTTCATGCTATGATGATATTCGTTGATGTCAAATAGAGCTGCCATCGCACCTGAAGAATGAGAATGAACGCACGAATAGATAAAACATTCCCAAATAAGAAAACATCAGTTATACAATAATCAGAACAGCAAAGTATCATTGGATCAAATAACTGATACACTACGTTAATGGAAGAAATAGTTCAGCGTAGTTGCAAAAAGGTGTTCTGAAGAAATACTACCATCAAAAACTTCTTTAATGTTGGTTAAATATGCAAATATAGCTAACGAGCTAATTAATGCTAACAAAGTGAAAAAAGAAAAGTATCATACAGTTCTCCTTAAGTGAAAATAACCTTAGTCTATTGATAAAAACTTTGAAAAATCTCCGGATGCAAGTAGTTCCTTTCCATAATTATATTTTCTGCTTGAAATTAGCTAGTGTGTCAGATTCCTTAATTTCCTCCGGTAATTCGTCCCATGAATGGTGATGTATGTACTGAATATTTTCAATTCCATATTTCGCTGTCGTGACATTCAGCAATTGCAAATGATTTTTACTTATCAAATTATGTGTTGGACATCTCTCTCTCAGTAAATATGTTTGTCATGAATGCTGGATTTAAACTGTTTTTTGCTCTGAAAATTTAAGCCAATAGCAACTGCAGATGGTGCTGATGAATGGTCACATATTTTTATTCATAAACATGAAAACAGAACAACTTACCATTAGTAGTGTAAGCAAATTGACTAAAGTGGTCCAGAAGAACTCTGTGAAATCTCACTCCTAATTCGGTGAACACGACTTCGAGGTTTTTTCCCATCCAGAGCCTTTCCTGCACGAGAATTTTAACAGATTCACATAAACTATTATTACTAACGCTTGAAATTAAACACACCATGTAAGCTGGGAGTTAACTCCATTTGGCTAGGAATTTCTTGCATAGAGATAGATGTTAAAACAAAAGAACCGCCAAACAGATTTTAATTCCAAATGAAAGATGATTCGTAATTAAAATGTTAACAACACAGCGTGTCTGAAGAAGTTGATTCATTTAACTACAAAATCAACATCGAAAGTTTACTCAATTAAACTTCCCCAAAGTCTCCTTTTCAAAGAATCGGCTTAAAACAGGTTAAATGCGACTCACCCTTCCATTCCTTGATCCAGCTTCGATTCCAGGTCTTCAATTAGCATCTTTTTCTTCTGTGCACGCTCACTGTACACTGGAGATGAGTTTAAGTACTCAAACAGAAAAACAGGCGAAGGAAGCCTCAAATTATCAACTCAGCCTCAAACAAGAAGAGGACAGAAATAACTTCAAAGTTCTATCTGACGTGAGTCTCCCAAGTTCACAGAACTAGCCTACGTATCTACGTAGATTGGCAACTAAGCATTTTAAGTAGCGTTCAAACAATTTCCTCAGTACAAGAGTATTTTGTAACCACCACTGGATATCCCCGTTATGATGTGGAGCAGTTCTTGATTGAGAATTCAGTAAAGAATGGATATAAGGATCTTATTTTAAAAAGTAATAAACTGAAGAATATTCTGCAGAGTATCATTGGTGATATACACCGTGTACAAGGTATGTGGGATCCATCTGCTGACAAAATATTACGGGCATTTGCATATTGTGAACTACAAGACATCAAAATTGTTATCATTGAACATCACCTGTCACACGCAATGACACACCACATGGTCTTACATTTTTATCAAATAGAATGGACAATAAATCCTGTAGGGCAATTTATGAAGGTCATGAGGTCTCAAAAAAGGCTGGAATACTAGATAAGCATGCCAATTATCATTGGGGACATGAGGAATGGGCAGAAAAGGGAGTGTTATTGCTCAATGCAGCTTTGACGATACCTCATACCAAAGACTTAGGTCACAATATGAAGGAGCACTGTGACACATGGAGGCCGTTTCTTGTTGAGCTGTTTGATACATGGATAGCTGATCCTCAGTACTGGCAACAACAGCAGCATCAACAATCACAAGCTCAACTGCTACAGAAGCAACAGCATCAGCAACAGCAACATAGTAAATTACCTATGATGCTTTGGGGTTATAAAGGCACATATAAGAATTTTGCACTGGAAGTAAGGAATAAGTTCTCCTATACTGCTCGTGACTCCTTGAAGCCCATCACCCAAATGTGTCAGGGAATTATCGTAATAACTTCATTAAAGAGGCAACTAAACTTTTTACGGGGGGACATACCAGCCCAGGCTTTTGCAACCAACACAGTATGTCCTCATTATGACTTGGAAAAGTTCTTGAATGACTATGGAGTACAAAATGGATGGAGAAAGTTGATAATTGGAAATGATTGAGTCAAAATCACTCTTCATGGAATTATTAATGATAAAGATCATCTACAAGGGAAATGGATCCCAGCCACTAACAAGATATTACGTCAACTTGCATATTCTAAGCCAGAAGACGTCAAAGTAATCATCATAGGAACATCACCCAGTACAGAATATGGTGTGGCAAATGGTCTTTCATTTTCTGCTAATAGAATGGAGAGTGCTTGTTTTGGAGATAATGGGAGAGATTCTCGCAAAGTACATGATGCCTTAAGAAAGGCTAAAACGTTAAACCAGACTACAATACTGCAAGAAGGAAAAGACTACTACTGTAGACACGAGGAATGGGCGAAGAATGGAGTATTATTGCTGAATGCGGCTCTGACAATAGATGCAGATCTAGGTGAGCATGCAGAAGAGAAAATCAAAACCCACTGTGAAATGTGGAGACCCTTTCTTGCAGAGTTGCTGAAAAAGTGGATTAAAGGAACTCATATTCAACATAATGTATATGTAATGCTTTGGGGGCATGTAGTTAGAAAGGGAGAAAATGTCACATACCCAAATTATGCAAAAGCATTATGGGCAAATGTTGGTAATGTATCCGAGACCTTTTTACTAAGAGAAGCTCATCATTCAACATTTCCAGGAAGAGACAATAATTTCGCCATTACGTTGATGTGTTTGGGCTTTTTTGGTAGGTGACGTAATGCTACTTACGATGGCTTTTAAAAAGGTCAAACGGAATGGCGGGAAACCAGCAGTGCAACATCTAGTTTATGTTTGCAACATAAACTTTATGTTTATGTTATGTTTATGTTTAGTTTATGAAGCATCATCGTGCGTGAAGAAACAAACATCGTTCTGCGCGTACGTTTACGATGTAAGAATTGTTCAATGTGAATTGTCGAACAACAGATCACAAGCTTTGCTTAAAACAATAGACCATCGCTCTCGTCTCCACAACAAATAACTGCAGTTTCTGAAAGAGCATCTGTTGTCATGTTCAACGTTGGAGGACTTCGATGAAAGAGACTGGATATTGCATCGCTCAACAGCCAGGAAAGCTACTACAAAAAGCAAGCGGAATTTTCCTGCTCAAAACAGCTATACTGTTATCACATCAATTTTCCGAATTTAGCAATGGCAATGGCGTATAGAGATCCAAGTGGTGATGTTGTGAAGAAGTTTCTGGCGGATAATAAAGTGCGCAGCGGATGGAAGAACTTGATTTCTGGAGATGATGATGTAAAATATTATCTTCGGCAAATTATTTTAGAACTAGGATTGCTGAAGGGAGAAAGAAATTGGCCCTATGCCCCAAAATCTCACCAAATACTACGCGCATTCGCTCTCTGCGAACCTGAAAATGTCAAAGTTATCATCGTTGGCACGTCGCCCATTACAGGCGAAGGTGTGGCAAATGGCCTCGCGTTTTCGTCCAACAGAATGGAAGATGAATTTACAAAAAAACAAGCAATTTTTAAAGTTCACAAAGTATTGAAAGAGGCAGGGATACTCGATAAGCAGTACGACTATGATTGTGGGCATGAGGAATGGGCGAGAAATGGAGTACTATTGTTAAATGCTGCTTTGACAATACCTTTAGATGATGATTCAGCACCGAACATACTGATTCATTGCAAGATATGGAAGAAATTTCTAGCTAAGCTCCTGGGCAAATGGATTGCGAATACTCGCTTTAGGCAAACTATATATGTCATGCTTTGGGGACATGAGGGGAAATTGCGAAATGGTAGACGCGTAAAAAATTATGCCAAAGAATTGTGGGATGGCATACCGAATGTTGTGCGCAGTAATTTTCAAGTAAGACATGCTCATCATCCAACTTTTCCACAAAAAGGCAATATGTTCGAAGTTCATGCGAAGGAGCATTTTCTCGAGGTTGCTAGTGTCTACATAGACATTTTTCATATTACACCACCAGCAAACACTTAATGCTTCTCCTTTGAAGAAACATGACATTGTACAGTGTATAGCAGTGGTTGCCAAATTAGTGTAAACGGTCTCAAAATGGACAGGGAAGGATTTATGGGAACTAGAAGAGGAATAATCTCTAATGTTGTATTTGTTGTCTTCAACTCACATCAACAACATTGTTGATTTTATTTTTTATTTAATTTATTCATCAAAATATATATTTGCTAATCCGAATTATTTAAAAATTCATGAACATTTAATCTATGGCATGTACTGCGGTTGAATTGCAGCTTCAGGTATCAATTCCAAAAGTCAAAGAATGTTATGAAAAGTGACGTGCAAAAGGAGAAGGAGAATTTTTAAAATTCATGACAGTTCAAAGCTCAGTATTTGTGTTGATAATCCTGGATGATGCTATTTAAGATTTCAGGTTGATGAGAGCCTAATCATTATGTAATTTACGTTATAGGTATTTTACAAGGAATTTCTTGTTAAACTGCTTCAACATTTATTCCACTTAATTTGGGATAAATAATGCGACCTGTTAACAGTTCAGTAAGCAAAAATATAACCATTTAAAACCTAATTGTTAGGCTGAAGATGGACTTGAGAAGTCAGCTCTCCTTTTTGAATAATGAACAAGTTGTTGAAGGAGACTGATGTAAGTGCAACCGTAAAAACGTTTTCCACATTTAATTTTGCAGATTTATCATATGGAAGCGTGAAATAAACAGCGTTTTTTCATGTTATAAGTGAGTATTTAATGTCTACAACAATGTATTCTGACAGAAAAATGAGAGTGAAGTGGACCGGAAATTTGAAGCGAACAACACTTATTTAGCATTAGACAATACTTATGTAGTATTTGGGGAAAACTTTGGGTGACCCCAGCGACTTAAGAATGTAAACAAGCTGTTTTATTTACAAAATAATAATGTTTTCGGAGAAATGTTCTTTTGCCGCCGCATAGAGATGAAATTAGGGCCGCAAGAGAGCAAAGGTATTTTACATAAAAAAACTCCCTCTTTTGGCACCTTAGAGAAGCAAAAGAGAGCATTTATTTGGGACAAAAGCTGGTTTTTCAACAACTTTACTTTGACTCAGCCAAATCAAGACTTTACCTCACAACGTCTTCTTACCAAGATGGCCTCTTTGATTGCATGCTGTATGTTGCCGATTGGCCTAATGAATGCGTAAAATTTACAATCTTGAAGGCATTGTAATCCCAGCATATTCTTGAAAGAAGCATCATAAAATTTTCTCTAAGTTCTCAAACAGACAATTACCAGAGGCAACTCTCACTAGCAAAAGTGCAGCAATTTGCCTTGCAAATGGTCACATCAAACGACATATTGAAGTATCACTCTGAAATGTCGTCAGCATACAACACAACCAGCAAAGTCAATTAATGAGATTCCATAATCCAGAGGGTTATTAAAATCAAATATCAAAGACAATTCTGCAGAATGTTTCATTCGAATCGCACGAGACCTTTTCAGATAAAATTCTTTTAACGAAAAATAACGTTCACACTGTCTTATTTTAAAAAAGCACATGCTACACTTTGTCAATTGCAATTTCATAATTTGATTGATAATTTTGATTGGGTCGTCTATTGTTTAATTAAGACAGATATCAATCATGATGTAATCGATTGGGTTGTAGGTATAACGCATTGTTAGGGTTCTATGGGACCATCCACATAGTACTCACGCACAGAAGGGAGAGGGGTTCAGCGAAAAGCGTACGTTTGAGTAGAAGGGGGTAGTTCGTCCCAATGTGTACATACGCAATACGACTGCTACAATGTACCCATATAATTCATCCAATCACGCCAGAAATACAATAGATTTTTCGCAAATAGTTTTCAACATGTGTGAAGGAGTCTGGTAAGGAGAATAACAGACGTCCTGTAGAAAGTATGGAAGGAAGGTGTGAGAGGAAAGGAGCAAGATAAAATTGCGATGTAGGATTCGTTAGAGATCGAATGTTTGAATTTGTTTAGAAGACAGAGATTATTGGTTATATAAAAATTTGTTCTAAATAGCTGTACCTTGCTGGAATTCACTGTTTCTTATAAGAATAAAGTTTATAAGAATATTGTGGCTAAAAATCGTTAAAATTTACGAATACTTCAAGAATAAAATGAGGTTCAAACTGCATCAAGAAATAAGAATTTTTTGTAACCTAGTTGTAATACTGCTGTCAGATGTACTTTTGCATTATTGATGCAAAATATAAAATATATATACGCTGATCTTTCGAGGCAAACGGAATGGAAAAAGCCCTTTTAGAAGATGTTCCAGGATTACCAATTAACCTTGATGACTCAGATAAAGATTACGTTACACTTCAAAGTGTTACAAACTTTCAAAGTTGCCAGAAAAGATTGCTTCTCAATAGAATAATGCAAAGACAATGCATAAGAACATTTGTAAACAGCTTTTACTTTGAGATAGTAATGAATTTTAATTGGGAGGGGGGTCACCTTGAAAGTACCTAAATAGACAGGCGGGTCGTCTAGAAAGCGTGCGTTTGCATACAAGGGGAAGTGGGAGTCAAAATTTATGGCAATTTTGCGTATGTACTATGTGGATGATCCCTTTGCATATCTTTGTGTAAGAAATTTATGCCTTTGCCAACGGCCAACGGGATTTTGGAAGAATTAAAATATATTTCTAGTAGACAAATAAAGATCACCAAATGCTTTACAATAATAAACTCTTTTTATCTGCATATCCATCACACATAAAACCTTATGTAAAATCAGCATTTCATTCATTCATCTATTGGCACCTGTGATGTGCTGTAGCCCTCCCCTCCAGTTTTAGCCAAGACTGAGGTTTTAATCAATGTCAAGGTTTCTTTTGTTATTTCACATAAGGACTACAAAAGTCAATTCCTCAGATGTCTCAAATGCTCCTCCAAACCGATCTACATAAAAACAATTGTCATTTACTTTTAAAGTTTGTGCTTTGACTGTATTTTAGCAAGCAAAATTATATGGGCAATACAGAAATTGAATATGATCTCAAATATTTATGTATGCTTTAAGGTTAGAGTGTAGTTACGATATTCTTCACATTGAAAAAGTAATAAGATTAAAAAGCCATAAAGAAATATAGCAATCTGTTATAAATCTTCTAGCATTCTAATGATTGATGAGTAAAACTAGCATTGTTTATTAATGTTACTAAACTACACCAGAAATATCATCACAAATACTGCATTTTCAAACAAGCATTGATTTTCACATCAACAATCTTCAGATGGATGCTTTTGTTCCATGTGTCTCACTCTGTTGGTGTCTCTTTCACAGGCTCAAACTAAGTAAAATGTCCCTTAATTTTCCAAAAATTACTTCATTCTAATCCACACGGCTCAAGATCATGGCATAAAGAAAAAGCTGTTTACTCATGAGCAAGTACAGAAATATGCTATTACCAAACAATAGTCAGCATGAAAACACAGCAATAATATACTAATCAATGTGTAATTATTCTACGTGGCAACTTTAGCAAGTTTGGCTGTTTTGTAATCTGCTCGTAGTTGAATGAATTGTTGTAAAATGCTTTTATCCAACCCAGCCTAAAAATAATGAGAACATCAATCAGATGGTATTGTACAATGAGGTGAGAAGACCAGTAATATGGACAATTATCAACTTTACTTGCGATTTCTTAGTTATCTATAGAGGTGTGATATAAGAGAGCATGGAAGCGTCAAGGCTTCAAGGTTCCAAATGTCCCCATGCTAAATCGACCATTGGCTCGAACTTCAAGATGAATTTGCTTATCGTTACAATCCACGAATCAAAAATCCTTCTTGCAAGCAGAAAGGATCATTCTTTTCACACTAATAGCAGTCCACAGCATGAAATAAACAATAAATAATTGTCATTGCATAAATAATGCGAAAAATTAACAAATATGACAAATATCATAAATAAATTATTCTAATTTATGTCATTAAATAATACTTACGAATTGTTCACTTGAACATACTTCTTTCAAGTTCTCTGGTCGAACAATGCACAAATCCATAAGTGCATACATCATTGAAAAGAGGCGATTGAGAAGTTGAATGTTCAGTTGCTTCATGGTATGACGATATTCGTTGATGTCAAATAGAGCTGCCATCGCACCTGAGGAATGACCATGAACGCACGAATAAATAAAACATTCTCAATTAAGAAAAAATCAGTAATACACTAATCAGAATAAAAAACTATCATTGAATCAAATAACTGATACACTACGTTAATGGAAGAAATAGTTCAGCGTAGTTGCAAAAAGGTGTTCTGAAGAAATACTACCATCAAAAACTTCTTTAATGTTGGTTAAATATGCAAATATAGCTAACGAGCTAATTAATGCTAACAAAGTGAAAAAAGAAAAGTATCATACAGTTCTCCTTAAGTGAAAATAACCTTAGTCTATTGATAAAAACTTTGAAAAATCTCCGGATGCAAGTAGTTCCTTTCCATAATTATATTTTCTGCTTGAAATTAGCTAGTGTGTCAGATTCCTTAATTTCCTCCGGTAATTCGTCCCATAAATGGTGATGTATGTACTGAATTTTTTCGATTCCATATTTCGCTGTCTTGACATTCAGAAATTGCAAATGATTTTTACTTATCAAATTATGTGCTGGACATCTCTCTCTCAGTAAATATGTTTGTCACGAATGCTGGATTTAAACTGTTTTTTGCTCTGAAAATTTAAGCCATTAGCAACTGCATATTGTGCTGATGAATGGTCACATATTTTTATTCATAAACATGAAAACAGAACAACTTACCGTTAGTAGTGTAAGCAAATTGACTAAAGTGGTCCAGAAGAACTCTGTGAAATCTCACTCCTAATTCGGTGAACACGACTTCGAGGTTTTTTCCATCCAGTGAATTGCGAATGTTAGGGGTGACTCCTTTAATGTAACCGCAAACATGTTTGCACGCCTGTGATTAAGATCATGATTAAACTGATCATTACATATAGAGACTAACTATGAACTGATTACGATCAATACTCACATTGATTCATGTTTACGAACAGCTATGTAGCATAAAAAGAATGACAAGATGCAATCACAATATATCAACAACATTTAAGACATGTAAATAACAGTATACCGATGTTTGACCAGCAATCACTTGATCATCGGAATCAACTTTGAAATCACTCTTCTTCTGTTCATTCGAAAGTATGTGCTTTATATAGCCAGATATGCAGGACAAAATCCTGCAATTGATGGAAATATTCATTTTTTATGAATAACTTTTAAGAATTGTGATTCAATTTAATGACCTTACGCGATATTTGTAAGTTATTTGGTTTGTTTACTCATGCTGAATTGGATCTCGATTCACATGAGATCATTTGCGAAAATATATTTTTTTAAATTTACGATCAGTGACGTATCAGTAAGTTGATAGCTAGGGGGGCTCTTATTGTGCATGCAGTTTTATAAGAAACTTAGAAGTTTGTCTACCTTGTTATATAAGAAACTGAGAACATAGCTCAGTAAACAATGTGTTTTTAACACTTTCTCTTGTCAGATTTATCTTCTTAGATAACAATTTCTTGATAACCTTTTATGCTTGAAGTAGTCTTCTACCAAAAAATAATAACCGCGTAATACCCGCGTAATACCCGCGTAATAACCGCGGTAATAATAACCATTCAGTGGGCCAGCGCTTCTCCTCTGCTACCCCACTGCTCACAGTTGTGAAAATGTTATTTCTCTTTACAATTCATTCCTGTTATTGGGTATTACTCAAAAACTAAAAAACCGTGGCGCAGTGCCTCTCCTGCACAAGAATTTTAACAGATTCTCATTAACTATTATCACTAACGCTTGATATTAAACCCACTATTTAAGCTGGGAGTTAACTCCATTTGGCTAGGAATTTCTTACTTAGAAATAGAGGTTAAAACAAAAGAATCACCAAACAGATTTTATTTCCAAATGAAAGATGATTCGTAATTAAACTTTTAACAACACAGCGTGTCTGAAAAAGTTGATTCATTTAACTACAAAATCAACATCGAAAGTTTACTCAATTAAACTTCCCCAAAGTCTCCTTTTTAAATAATCGGCTTAAAACAGGTTAAATGCGACTCACTTTTCCATCCCTTGATCCAGCTTCGATTCCAGGTCTTCAATTAGCGTCTTTTTCTTCTGTGCACACTCACTGTACACTGGAGATGAGCTAAGTAATCAAACAGAAAAACAGGCGAAAGAAGCCTCAAATTATTAAATTCAAAAAGAAAAGGAAATGAACAAAGGTTGCTGAATTGACGTCATCAATAGCGTATTGAATACTTAACTGAAGTACGTTATTTAGGCACTTGTCTTTGGATCCTCTCAAATATGACATAACGTAATTTATAAGTGAAACATTAAATGACATCTATTGCTGGGCTCCCTATCACTAAAAATACATGGGTCTCGTGGACCCAGCCAGTCTACTCCTGACTACAAGGACAAGTTAACGACAATCATGATGAAGGTAGTAACCATATTGTGAAAGTGAAAACATCATAAAATGGCCTACATATTTATCATTTTGATCAACATGATCATTCCAACTTGTTCTCACTATTTTTATCCTAACCGTTGCAAGGTTTCACATGTGATGAGACACCAGTGGCTAAAGTAGTTTTGACAGATGTTATCTAATGCCAGTTATTGGTTAACAGATTTAGGTAGCGCCCTGAAAAACGGTTCTATCATTTTTCAATAACTCTTACAACAATAAAGCAAAAAGAAGTTTTGCCAGTTACCCAATTGGGCGCAGAATGAATCCAGTAAAATGCTTCTCCATCAAATGAAAGATTGTGTTGGCCTCGTTTAGGACTTTCAAGAAGAGGAGATCTGGTGGCGACTTCGGATCAGAAAGGGGAAGAACTGAAAAAAACGAAGAAGTATATTTAACATTGCCATGATACTACATTAGAATTTACCGAAAACAATGTTACGTTAAACACGACAACAGCAAACTAGTATTTTCAAATAATATTATGCTATCAAATGAACTTCATGTAAACATTGTAACTGAAGAAAATGTGGAATGTAGCAATTAGATGGAATATGGTGAACACTAGTGAGAGAGCAAAGGATTGAAAACTGAGGTGGCTAGGGCATGTAATATGAAAAGAACAAGACAGTGGGGTGAGGAGCAGTGATGTGCCGAGACACCTTTTGTAGGGGGGGGGGCGTTATGACGAACTGACCAACGGCTTTGATTGTAACTTCTGCATCCTCACCTAGATCTGCATCTATTGTCAGAGAAAATTGAGCAATAATACTCCAATCTTCGTCCATTCCTCGTTTCCACAATAGTAGTCTTTTCCTTCTTGCGGTATTTTAGCCTAGCCTAGGTTTTTAGCCTTTCTTGAGGCATCATGTACTTTGCGAATATCTCTCCCATTATCTCCAAAACAAGCACATTCCATTCTGTTAGCAGAAAATGAGAGACCATTTGCCACACCATATTCTGTACTGGGTGATGTCCCAATGGTGATAACTTTAATGTGTACTGGTTCGCAATTTGCAAATGCTCGTAATATTTTGTTAGTGGCTGATATCCATTTCCCCTGTGTATGATTTCCATCATTAATAATACCTTGAGGAATTATTTTGACTACATCATTTGCTAATATCATCTTTCTCGATTCATTATACACTCCATTGTACTTCAAGAACATGGAGTGCAGAATAGAAAACAACTTTCGTTATTCAGACTACCCTCTGTATTGCATGGATATAATTAGACTACCTTATGGACTATGTGGAGCTATATGGCTATATGGCCGTCATTTGGGGTTACTTGGGCCACCTTCAAGTTTGCTTCCTTATAAAATTTTTCCCTACTACTTTTGATTTGCTATTGGTTCATAGAAAGAAGGAAGAGACTTAGCACTTTATGACCAAATGGATCTGTAAACTAAAGGTGCACCAAATTTCCTGTATTTTGAAAAAACCTTGCTGGTCCAAGTAGCCACAGCATGGAGCACTTGGAGCAGCAACTGACAACCCAGTTTCTGAAGAAACCATATACTGTGGTACCTTGCATCACTTCTAACTTTTGAAGAACAGAAAAAGAAGAATCAAGACAGTGAAAAGAAGTAAAGCAAATGCTACGATCGATCGACACCAATTTTTAATTCTCCTGTGCAACTGTGTAAACATGGGTTCCTCGAGGCTGTGGAATCATGGACTGGAATTTTTCAGTAGGATTCCGCCTTAGGAAAAGGCTAAAAGCTACTGCTGTGCTGTGAGGGTTGTTTAACTGCGCATGAAATTACTTTTCATATCTATAAGCATATGAAATAAACGACATTCATGGTTTTTTGACTGATCACTCCCATTATATTCCATAGCAGAAGGTGGAGAAGCTACCCCATTTTCTGTATAAATGGTGCTGGTGGAAATAAACACCAAGTTTGTAGAAGCCATCAATAATTTTTTTCGGCTCTTGATTTAATACTGTACAAGTTCATGTATTTCTCATCCATATTCCTTGACAATTATTTATCTGCTAAAAATGTGGCGTCCCACAAGGTATGCAGTCTGAAAATGTAACATTTGGACTGATGTTGGTACTGAGCAGTTAGCCGCCAAGGAAGCAACAAAATCTACCATCTGGCTTCAAAACTTCTTCATTTGATAATTAGGGCCATTAACCAAAAATACAATATCTAATAGTTGGTATCTCAACAGAATTTTAGAATAAAAATAAACCGAAACCACGCTGCAAGACTCATTACCGGTGTGATGGCTCAGTTGGTAGAGCGTCCGCCTCACAATCGGAAGGTCGATGGTTCGAGCCACGGCCGAGTCATACCAAAGACTTTAAAAATGGTACTCGCTGCCTTTCTCTTCTGGCGCTCGAAAAATGAGAAAGGAGTGGGGAAGTTAAACACGCGGAGCTACCAGTGGACCAGCCCCCCGCTGTAGCCCTCACTGCATTCGCAGACGCGTGGCCTAGGGCTATAGAAACGGAGATAGGCGCCGCCCTATGCGCCATTAGGCGCGGGAAGGACTTTGACTTGACGCTGCAAGAAATGCAAAAATAACTTCAAGGAACGAGTTGATCATCTTCTGAAGGGGATAGTGTGATATATTAATGTATATTAGGATTTCAATTCACGCGTGTGCGGACCTAGGGGGGCGCATGCGATAGATAAGTGCTGTCAGGTAGATAGGCCTATCGACCCTTTAGATGATACTAAGGTATAACAGATAGTATGCTTCAACGTAAATTATAGCCCACAAGACCTCCCTATGCACGACTTCAGAATAGATGTACAAATAAGTCTGATTCGATTTTTAGGGAGCGTGTGTTCTGTCAGTCATGAAAGTGCCCTGCCCCCTTCCCTGAAGATAACTATTTACGGTTGCTAATACAGCGATAATTTAGGCCAACGACACGTATACTTTAAAATAAAGTTTTTCGGCTCCAGCACAGAACATTTTGTACGACTTAAGTGTTCAACTTTCTTAAAAAAAATTCTTGAGTTCCAATATTTTTATCCCCATTAAAGGAAAGTTGAAATAGCTTCATGTACACCTAAAGTAATGATAAATCTTAGTAAATGGTAATAGATTCGGAAATCAGGAAAGCTCCATGCATGATGACATCACATTTAAGTGAAGAAATATTCTGTGAAATTACCTTGAAGAGTCATATCAATCGCATACTCAAAGTGATCTTCGCCAAGATATTTGAGAAGAATCTGGAATATCTTGTAAACATTTGTTGGTACATCTGATGGATTTGATATCTAAGCAAGAAACACATGAAAAAGGAGGATTACAACAAGAAATTTTAATGCAATTTCATTTATGATGTACAAATCCAACTACAGATTGATAAGCCAGAACTTTCTCAACATGAAAAGTTAGATATCCTGGGACTTCAAATGGCCCTTACGCGTCTATAGCTGATTCATGGATGACAAATTTGACTACTACATGAGCAAGGATGGCGAATATGCCAGCAGAATCGGAGGTCACCTATACCAAAACTTGCAAAAATGATGCTAATCAAGTCTGCCGTCAAAACTTTACAAGTCGTTACATTAGGGATGAACAATGTTCCACACACACTTGTTTCAAATTCAGGATCGACAAAGGTAGTGTGCAGGTTGCATACAATAGCAAATATGTAGCACTCAGAAACCAATGTAGATTGTTTCCGCGAAGTAGTAAAATGTCGATTGAAGCCGCTTGGGCAGTCAAGTTACTATGGATGATATTAATGTTGGCTATGTTTACAAAAACTTTCCTCAGTTTCGAGAAATCTCACTCAGTTATATCTTAAAATGATTTGCGTCCCTTAACATACCTAACTTTTCCTGCCAGAATCATAAATCAAATTAGTTGAAGGAGTTTGTTTTGCATTCAGAAGGTTTCTATTTCTAAACAAACAATACTTATTTCAAAAAGATTTTTGATTCTAAGTCAAAAACACTTATTTCTAAATAATTGATAAGAGAAAGCACATATAAGCGGTTTCCTTTTGAAAAAATTTAGCTCTTTTTCCTTGGCACAAAAGTCATCGAAGCGCAAATGAATTTTCAAGTATGCTTGAATAGCTTGATGCAAGCACGTAGCTGGAGGAAACATTCTGGAGAAGCAAACCCTACACTTCCCATCATATTGGGGGACGTTAAAACCCATGTTTGATTATGCAAAACTCTCCATGTCAATAGTTCTGTTAGGGGGGGAAGCTATACAAAATTTTTCATCTGGGTGGGCATTGCTCCTCCGTATCCCCTTGCAGAGACATTCCTGATTTGTTGTCTAGCTGAATATTGAATAGTTGACATCACGCTGGCTGTTGAATAGTGGAAAGGTCAAAGACGATGCTGGGTGCTGAACTTTAAAATGCTACAATATGCTTTTCCAAAAGTTCCTAAAAATTATTCACAACTCTTTAAAAGCTGAAAGCCTCCTCTACATATTGATGACAGTCACTATATTGATATCTGGCGATAACAGGGATATTATTTGACCAAATAAGCAAAAATGAGCACAAAACAGTGAGATTTTGTGTTGATTTAGGGCTCTATCTCAATTGTACGACCTCAAAAGATAATTCAGACTTCAAACCTGGACTCTAAGTAAAACTTTGGTCTATTAATGAACTTTTATGGGTACTTGTGTAATAAAAAGTTGGAAATCGTGGCTTCAGGAGTTATGGGGTCAAATAAAAGATCCTACCTCATCAGAGAGTGAATTTTGGTATTGATAGGCAGTTGTGCAGTATTATATGTCTTCAAAACGATCTTACATGGCATGATTATTTGGCGTCACTAGACATCTGATTACAAATTAAAAGCCAAAACAGAAAAAAAACTTTCGCACCCTATTTCCCCTCATCAGCCCACTGTGCATCGTTGTTCATCAGAACACTCTCGAGATAGAAGTACTTTTTCTCTGACTAGTATTGAAGATATGGCAGGTAATTGCTTTTCCTTCTCAATTGTGACATATGTTTTACTGGGTTTTATAGGTAATTTTTGGCTTTTTTTATTTATTTTGGTACAATTAGCCCTTAAAATGGGAGATTTTCTAGAAAATGCCAAAGTAGGTCAAATTTTGCCTTTAAGCCAAATCATTTTGTTCGAAGCCAAACACGTTCTGAAAAATGCAAATTTCTGAATTTTGGCTTAGAAAAAGCCACATTGGCAACACTGACCGGGTTCCCGTTGCAGATATCCAGCTGTCAAGTCAGGCTCCACACAGAAATACTGCCTGAGACTTTATCACAGCATCATTTATCAAGAATTAATGCAAATGACTGGAGTATGCTGGGACCAGATGATTCCGACTCTTATTTTGGCAAAGTTTAATATCATGTTCAAAACTTCAAAAATTTATAGTCGCAACGTAAATCAATGCAGTCTCGTAGAAATCTAAGTGCTTATTTGTTTGAAATGTTAACATTGTACAGCAATAATGTCTTTCGCTGGTGGTAAACAGGTTAAAATAGTATCTTATGGAGAAGAGAGTGTGGCATCTCAAATGATTAAAGGGGCTTTTTCTCCATTCATGTGAATAGCATGACTACTTTATTTGGCCCAGCTTCGCCACTGAAAATTATTTTGCATTTCAGAATGCATAACAAGAAAAAATATTTCACCATAACTGAACATCCTCAGCAGAAAACAGTTCTGTTTCCTTAAACTTCTATGTCAAGAAAATACCCCCTTAAATCCATCAATAATGGAGGCAAAACAGCCCCATCAAAGACAAATTCTTGTTTCATAATTTGAACAGCAACTGAATGGAATTCACAACCATTATCAACACAAGTAACATCAGCATTACCCTGACAACGGTGGCACACTATCATCAATTTCAAAAATTAAATGCTAACTATAATATCTGATCAACGCCTTGAATAATACTAATCTGAATGCCAAATACACTTGCTCTAAACTATACTACTAATTTATGATAATTTATGATGACTAAATATGGATTTAAATGCTAGCCAATATGAGCGTTTTATTAACAAACAACATACAGCATGTACTTATTGTAAATGCATTAAATGAATTACAAAATGAAAGTTGCAGCATTTCAAGAAACAAACGCGATTTGGAATCTGCATTGAAGATGCTCAAGTTAGAGTGAGACCTACCAATAAAGAAGAATTGAAGGAAAAAACATTCATTTATAGCTCCAAGAGTAGATTAAATACCATGGGTTGAGACGAGGGGCAAGGTTGGAAACGAACTTGAAAATACTATCATCGCCAATTTTTAATTGAAAATGGTCGTTAACTTTTCATACCAATTCACATCTTCGGATTGACGTCTTATTTTCCTGTAAAAGGTTCACGGCCACATCTTGAGACAATAAACTAATGCTTAGTCCTTGCTGAGATCGGCCTGGCATTTTTCTTTGCAATTCTTGAAGAGGAGCCGGCATCTCTGGCATTAAGCCTTCAGGTATTATCCTAAAGAACACAAGTGCCAGTTTTGCTAAGTGTAAGAGCATGACACTTAACAAGCAAAAAAGAATAACATATTTCCTCATTAACAAAAGGGAAGAAGCAAAGTGATCTTTCTTTTAATATACATATATACTTTATTTAGGAGGAAACACACTTTAGCCTCCACAGCTCATAAAAGGGATTTTTAAAATGAGATCTAATTTAAATAAATATACCTTTTAGTCTCTGTTTTTTCTTTCCGCTGATGTCCAATAGTTACGTAGAATTTATCAAGAATTCCTTTGGAACGAGCATCAAGGAACTCCAGTTCATCACTTTGAACATGAAAATGACAATTAACATCTCAAAACAAACAGTTTACAATATTTAGACGTTGCTACGCATTCTGCATTCACACGTGTGTAGCTGCTCACTTTACGGTACGAGCACTTTCATGTTACAACATAACATAAAAAAAGACCAGGAATAGCTAGCTTATACCCATTGGTACAATCTCCCCAAAAAATCTATGATAAAGGAGTCTAGGACGGAGTAATTGATCGCGCCATAATTTATGATTGCATCACTTTCCCACAGAATTCAATAGCAACGACACAAACTTAGCAACAACGTCACATGTGTGAATGATTGCATTTGGCAAGGACATTAAAACAGAAAATCAAAACAGAATGTTGAAAACATAAATTAAAACCAAACTATACATTAAATTCGGCAAGGTGGAGCAATGCTACGCGGAACACTAGCATTTTGTTCACTTGGGTTGAGAGTCAGAAGGAAATATCTATACTTATTCTCAGAAATGAAAACACTCGTTAAATATGAATTCTATCAACTAAAAACTAAGAGCTGATACCAAATCTATTCATTTGATGCACTTTGAAGCATTGACGGAGGAGTCAACAGAAACTTTCCAATGAGAGGCTAGCATTCCCCGATGAGAGACTGTAGACACCTTGCTACTCCTCTATCAAAACTCTTGTTGATGATAGATGAGCATACGCTAGTTCAGAGTCTGGCTTTTTAAATCAATAAGGAATAATGACATAACACTTTCCAAGGATTTGAGATGCAAACAAGTTTCCGTTTCATACAGAGAGCAAGTTTTTAATATGAAAAGATCAATGCACTAAAATTCACTAATAAAGGAATTACACGAATTCCTTCGCAGAGGAAATGGTTGCTAAGAAACACTTACTCAATGTAAGAAGATAAATATTTTGCAAATGCATTTTTCTTTAGTCGATCTAAAAATGTTGAGTCTGAGCCCAGCTTAAATTCTGATAATTTTTTAATGACATCTTTCGCCCTGTAAAAACGAAAATTGCATAGCTCGTTATTATATTGAAAACTAGGATAGTACATTAAGAACGAAGTATTGAGTAGAATTGTAAAAGAAACAAAATTGCTTGGAAGTTTCTTTCCAAAATGATTTATACATTCAAAGATGAATAATATAAAGCGATATTTCAATTCGAATTTGCTCAAAGAATGAATGAAACAGTATAAATTTTACTTTTTATACAGCTCAGCAAATGTTTCTAAATAATTTTCGATATCATCTTCCTTTTTGTTGAGCTTGATATAGACGTAACCCTACAAATCAAAAATCAAAAGCATTTTAGTGAAAATTACTTGAAGCGCTTCATAATTGGTGCAAATTCAATGTTCCATAGAAAAATTTCCATATACTCCCTTATTCCCAACAATCTTGTTTGACTATTACCTAAAAAGGAATGCCGAATTGCTCCCCCAGAATCCACCTTGATCCCTCGTTCCCTTTAAATATTTGTTTAAGTTCCAATGTTCCCAAGTGGGGTGAGTGGCCAAGCGACCCCAGCCAGTTTCATTAGCTTAACTGAAGCTTAGCATGACTGTGTACGGTCAGAAACTGGATGGGCGACCTTCCAGATGAACGACTAAAACAGCTCACTCCGCCATCCTTCGGAAGGGACGTTAAACTAGGGGTCGCATGCCTGGATGTGGCATGCATAGTAGGCCTAAATTAGCTGATAAAGCTAGGTATAACAGCACACCTAAAATAAAGTAAACAACAACAAATCCCATAAATAAAAACGGCAAGTTCCCTTGTACCCCATAACCCTTAGGATGCCCTCAATACTGTAACAAAATGGTTCTTTGCCGACATTTACTTGACTTAGATCTCGTTTTTCAACACTTGAAACTAAGATTCTAGCAGTTATATAATATTTAACTCTCAAATTTTTCCACACAAAATTTATCGAAATTCATATCATCAGATTATTTCTCAAAAGCTCAATATGAACTGCTTAAATTTTCATTCTAAAAGTATAAATCAACCATACTAAAGAGATAAATAAACATAATGTCATATATGTGCTTTTTTATAAGAAAAAAATTTATAAAAAAATGACGCTCAAATGGTCAAAATCTTAAGAAAATCAAGAGGCTCAATTCCCAAAATTAACTGTTTCTATTGGTCGAAAATCGATATTTTGTCATTATTGCATTCAAAATGTTGAAGATGGAATTCAAATTCGAGCATACAAGATTAATAGTGAGAGTGTAAACCATTCTAGCCAGTGCATATTTCAGAAAAAGTTAAGAAAAGCTTAAGAAAATCTCAGGCTCAAATTCGGAAAAAGTTAAGAAAATCGAGGGTCATGCAAAATGACGGGTTTCTTATCAAAAAACGCATGTATAACGTCCCTGGGAAATAGAAAAGAAAGACAATGCACAAAGACTACGCATGAACACCAATGAACAGACAATGACAACCACAGCACATAAGCATATGAAAAACATCGTAATAAATACATAGAATTAATCAGTAATTAACATGAAAACAAAATATAAAATTAATACTAAATAACATGGCACACGAAGGTTTTTCACGTAAAAAAAGTCGTAGTTACCAGCTGCAGAGCTGGCGGGCTTAAAAATGTTCGTAAGCAACGACAATAATGCCACACACCAATGTTAATGGTATTTTTCGTTTTACGGACTAGATAAATGCAGCTACATCAGTTTGGTCAATGCCTAGTCTAAGTGTCAAGTACGGGGATCTGGGATCTGGAAGTCTAGGATCTGGGACCTAATGAATTACATTTATTGTTTTAATTTAGCTTTGAACATGCTTCTTGCTGAAACTCACGTACGATAACATATCTAATCACGGTCTATAAAGTTGTCTTTTGTATATATTTATCGTAAGTTTGTATATATTTCAAAACATTGTTTTCTGTTATTCACACTAAGTGTCAAAACTTCCTTCAAAGGGAATACATACTGTGAGTCTTTTCAGCATTGAATGTACTACTAGTGGAACAGCTAAGCAAAAAACTTCCTTTTTCATTTAGTAATCTCTTCTGGCATCAGAATGGGATTTCATTTCACCACCCTTTGTTTGGAAAGCTTTGGTATTAAGAGAATAGCAAGGTGAATTCGATAAAGTGTGAGTGTAAAGCAAATCATCTCAGTTTCCATTAGCGGATTCGCTGGAAACAGGAAACTAGTAATAAAGCTCCATAGATACCTGTACTTTCTTCTCAAATACAGTTTGTACAAACTGGCTCATAATCATCTCGGCATTGTTTTCAAAAACTTTTATGATTATGTCCTGAATAGTCTTGCAAGCAGGTATGATATTTTCAAAGACATCTTCACGCGGAAAGTTCCCCTGGAACATGATGAGACAAATACGACATTAGTTTACACCAAAAACTCAAAAAACAAAGCTAAAGTGAAGGTCAGCGGTGTCATATTTAAGCCTTCCACGCAGCCAACAAACATTCCAAGCAAAAATCATTCCTACTATGGTGCTTTCCGGTAGCAGCTACTAAATTAATACAAGTGAGACATGACACTCTCAGGTCGGCATGACTTGAGAAAAAAGCGGCCTAATCTAAAACACCAATAAATGCGAAACAAGCATTTACAGATTAGAAACTTTACTCAAACTGCAATCATTCAAACTGTATTTGTAGCTAAAAATCACACGAGAACCAAGTTGTGGCAAACAAAAATTTCCAAGGAAAAGTAAATGGAGGAAAGTTGTGTGAAGTCATAATCTGGATGTAGACACTAGGCATCTAAAGAATATATCGGCTAAAATAGTAGCTACTATTTTCAAATGTTTTAATGCAGCTACGAAAATGTGCTTAGTACATTTGAAATGATATTCGCTCTCTAATCAGCTGACCACACATGACGTATGGAAAATGTATACGCTTGCCAAATGAAAACAAACACCAATTTACTGTCACCTGAAATAGTTGAGAACGCTCAAAAAAGGGATGGTTTACTTGATTCCTCACCGCAAGGGAGCAATACAATTGTATCATTTGTATTGGATGTCTCATAAATTAACCTGTTCAACATGGCTACATCATGAAGTGACTCCCAACAAAATATCGAAAAAGAAATGCGAAGGGGCAAACAATATTACAAGCTTAAATTGCACGTTAAAAACTATAATAAAGTATTCAAATATCACAAAGTGTTCATAAAAAATGACATGACAAGAAATGTTTTCATGCATCTACAGTATGTACTTACAGCTAACGTCATGTCAATAAGGCCTTCATAGCACTTTTGGTATTGCTACAAAAAAGTTAAAAATACTACTGCATTGAAATAAATATTTGACCAACATCAAACGAACAAGAAACAACAAATTATCCTACATCTTCTTCTTTGGTAAATGATTATGTACCTACTAACAATCTTAACAACAACAGCCTGATAGCATATTATCAACAAATAGAGCTCTAAGACGCTACCAAACAGAAATCTCAGTAACTGAAAGGAAGCTCAGTAAATGTCATATTTTTGGAGTTACAAATTAAACATGCACACACAAGTATCAATGAGGTCAGAAGTGTCATACACGTTCTACCATAATTATGATCATTTCATGATAAGGAAATTGACTCCAACAAATGAAGGCACATACCTTAAATGGAAGCAATGCATTTGCACATTTTGCCATATTTTCAATTTCACCCCTGTTATATGCTCGCTTAAACTCTTCCAGAAGCTCTTCCTCTATTTTGCAATATTTTGCTACATGTGAAGAATGAAAAGTTAGATACATAAAACAAAGATTCCTTACTCTGGAGATCACATGATTGGTAAATGAAATTGACTGCTATATGCATGGGTAGGGAACAACTAACAATGTCCTCTGCATTTGCCACTTTTCAGCTTCAAATAAACAAAAAATTTTAATCTGAATTAATATAGCAGATTCTTGTTAAACTTTTCCATCTCCAAAAAAATATCCTTGTAATCCCTACTGACTTAATAAGTCAACCTCTTAGAGTCAATCAAACATGCTTCTATTTAAGAGTGTGCAATTCAGACAAAGACTTTGCTTGGACCTTCCTTGAATCTGTAAAAAATTATTGAAAAATTCTTCCATTCTCTTCATTGAAGTTGGAAATAAATTCTTGTGTATGAGTTACATGAGCAGATAAAATTTGTAGGATGATTTTCATGTCATGGTGCCATGAATTATGCTGCAATAATGCCTAGGAAATCATGAGGGTATAATCCATTGCTGACTGATGTTCTAATGCTCAGAAAACTCTTACCTGTAATATGATGCTTAACTTCAGTAAATCTGGGAAAAGATGTTAATCATTCTAGAAAGAGTCATACCTCATGTGGTACACCCAAATGTAAAACAAAATTATTCTGCTATTATGATACAATCACTTATTCAATTTTTGAAACATATAGTCAACTCATAAAGTTAATGCTTTCCTTCAGCCATTTGTTATATGATGCTAAAAGTGTTGCTTGGCTTCAAATGATTACTTCATCCTCAGCATATGCAATATGTATGTGCAATGCAATCAAGCTGGTGATTGAGGTAAAGCAACAATTGCCTAACCATAAAAAATTCAGCTCAGAAGAATGAGGAACTGCATTGATTCCTAGAACTACAACTGACTAATCAAGCCAGGAGGGGTATCTGGTCATAAAACATTTGAGAGCAACAAATAAAGTATTCCTAGCACACCAAGGCTGTTTTTCTGGTCACTAAAAATTGTTAGCCTAAATTAAGAAGTTCAACTATTACATTATATCAATCTTGCAGCAAGCCTCCTATTGAGGTGCAGGTAGAAGGAAGGTAATTTAATAGCCAAATGGGAATACACAACATTCTTAAATGATAAATGCATTTAGCATCCTTCTAATAGTCTAAGAAAGGGGAATATTGTATATACCCATTCAATGTGAACAGAATTACTTCAAAGGAATGATAATTTACTGTGCACTCAAAGTATAGGAAGCATTGTCAATCTAATCAATGGAGGCCATTCAACAATGTGGAAAGTACAGAAAGTGAATTTCAATTGTTCCACTGCACACTAATAACTATGTTTAAACCACTTTATACAAAGCTACTTACTTTTCTGTCTGAAGTTCCTGTGCCACCATAAACAACTGGCAAATTATAGAAGCAGCCTCATGAAGCTATCAAAATACAAGAAAACATGTAGTGTGTATTAAAGTTTAATAATGTTTATGTAAATAGTCTATTGATACTACAGAACTTTACCACAGCACGAAAAAGCGGCAACATTATTTTGACATACTGAAAAGCTTTTTTTGTCTGACACTCATCAGAGTATGAAAACGTCGGATAATGACCAAAAGGTAAACCAAAATATATATCCAGATGTGGTTAATGTGTTAGAATACGTCTAATTAGCCTCTAGTGTGACCAATTAGGACCTATTAACATAGTTTACTTAAAGAGTCCCAATGAGAAAACAAACTCTTTTTGTCTACACAAGACTAGGTTTTGAGTCTTGATGTAAACAGATTCCAAAACACTTAAATGAAAAGACGATCTTGCTTGCCCAATGATCCAAAAATATATGTTTTGGCACAGTATGTCAGTATGTCAGTACTATAAAAAAAGCTTTCAGTATGTCAAAATAGTGTTGCCGCTTTTTCGTGCTGAGGTAAAATAAGGTTTATATTACTCATGGATTATGGTGTATGTTCCTGTTGCTCATAGACTAACACCAACAGTTTAAATCACGCTAGGATGAAGTAACTCTAGACTTATAACATCTCTCTTTTTCCACCATCATATTTCTGAAATTCAAAAGAGAAGTATTCTAAATCAATGTGTCATCAACTCATATGACTTGTATTATCAAACTTGTGTGATAGCATAATAATATTGCTTTCAAACAATACCTGATTGGGATCATTGAAAATAGGAGAAATTGTATCTGGAGAGTTAAATTCTTCAAAATATTTCATGACTTGCTGAGCTTCCTTGATTCTCTGTCTTGGTGTGCTGATGTTCTCTAGTTGATCACCTAGGTGGACAACTTTTGTGGCAACATTGTTGATTCTGTCATCTAAGTCATAGAACTTTTGCACAGATTTCTGAAACAAATAAAACAGGATGCAGACCCAGAGCTATAGTCATTAGTCTCAATAGGACTTTTGTACAGATTCATGGAAAAGGTAAAGCAAAACCATAGCTTTACACTGCCTCAACTGCTTTCATTTTGCCAGTTCTGCCCAGAAAAATTAGCATAACCAGGCTACACAGTATCTGACTAGGAAAACCACTTCAAATAGGAATGTTGCCATAGTCAGATTACTTCCAATATGTAAAATGATATAGGCCATTAAAAAGGATGAGAAGCTTAAAAGTGTTTGCAAAACTGACACATGAATCATATATTCACTTTAAGACATCGGCTGGTGGCAAATACTGATTTATTATAGATAATTTGTTGAGTTCTAGCAATTCTGAAATCAACATAACAATTTACCTGAAAATCACTTTCTACCAACTGAGCATTCTTCTTATGCTTTTTCTCCTCCTCAGCACATTCTTTTTCAAGGAAGGACATTCTCGCTTCTGTTTCCTTCATGAGGCTTTGAAGCGACTTAATTGTATCTTCAAAACCATTCTTTAGCTTGACAGGGTCAAATGCATCAGATCCACCTTTTGAGCCCCCTCCATCAACTCTAGCAGCTACCCGCTCAATAAAGTTAACTGCATTAAATGGCTCCTAAAAGAAGGCATATTCCATATTCACTCATGGAAATTCACCACAATAATACTTACAGAAAAAGCTAAGAAAAAGACTAGTTTAAATGTATGGAAAAGGCCTTGGGATATGCTTAGAGTAGCAAAGTGGGACATGCCCCCTTTGAGGGGCATGATACACTATTAGGGGGTATATATGACCCCAGGGTCAGGCTGGAAAGCTTGTTCACTGGGTGGAAAATTTCACTTTTAAGATTTCTTGGTGCATGGCTGAAGTAAAGTCCTGGAATTTTTTGAGCAGATCTGTCTTTGCAATATTTGCAAACAATCTGAAGTGTTTAACTGCTCGCCTCATCAACTGTGCATCTGAAAACCACTAGATGGATAGTGCACACCCAACATTGAAATGCCTGCAGGCCAGTGAATGGGCAAGATGTTGAAGGTGAACAATAAAGTTTCCAGTCAGGCCAAAAGGAGAAGATGCACTTTAACAATCTTTGTGGATAATGATCTTATTTAAAGTGAGTGGGGGGATGGGCAAAAAATATTTTCTATTTCTACTGGAGGGTTTTGCAAAACAAAATTGAGAAGCACTGGGTTAGGGCTACTATGAGCATTGCCTAAACATGCTAACAATCGGTAAGTGATTTAGTAAAGCATTTTTGTGTTTGTGCAGCATACCACAAATTATTTTGCACCTTAACGAGTCTGACGATTGCTTTCATAATATGCATATATTATGATGAAACTCTTTCACTCGAACTCTTCGACTGTGATTCTTGACATCCGCGCAGCTTACGTGGAATGTGCCATTGATGCAGTCCACGTAAGCTGCGCCTAGGTATATAGAATGCACCATGGCAGCATGTCAAATTCTTGCTTCATGTCTAATGAAAATTTGAGGGGCTGAAAAGTTAGTTTTTGCTTTTCAGGTGGTATGTAAGATGCTGCTCAGCTTTTACGAAGCGCAGAGTTTACACTTTTAATGGACTTTATTTTGAATCAAAAAGAAAATAGGAGTGCGGCTGCAATAAAAATGATCACCTAGAAAGTCAGTATTGATAAGAAAGCTTACGTCAAATTCGTCTGCAGCAAACATCTTGAGAGCCAACACTAATTCCTTTATGATGTCACGTATCTTGCTAACTCGACGTCCTCCATTACTTCCAATTGCCTTTCCTTGTTTTCTAACTTGTCCTCTCCCTGAAAATGAGACCAGAAGTATAAGACTACCACTACCATCAAAATAGAAGTCCTCGTATTTCTATGAGGACTACGTAGGGGCTTAGAGGCTTAGAAGAAAGCACTCTTTTCGGTTGTCCAAATCACAGAATACCAAGAACTGACGTGATATTGGTGTTAAATTGTATTCATGGTAGGCAATTTTATAAATGATCTTACTTTGAGCCATCCCCTGACAGGTGTGACACAAGGAACTTCCGATAGGGGAGCTGACTCTTCCAACGGAGGGCCATAGCCCCTAGTCCTCCCCCTAGCGCCACCCCTACCCCTTGAGAAAATCAAGTCTGCACCAATGCATAACCTTGTGGCAAAAATAACAAAAGACTAGTTTTCTTGCTCTTAAATTTGTGAACCAGAATGCCATGCAGGGGCAGCTCCAAGAGTGGAAACCGACGGACCATGCTCCTTCAGAGGGTAATGAATTTCCACTATGAGTTAGTCCCCATTCATCACCTTTTACCGACACTATCTTTTGAGTCACAATGCCTCTGGGTGAGACACATACGTATTTTGCCAAGCGCTCGGTAACTTAAGCAAAGGCATAAATTACTGTAAATGCGTATTACCTGTTACCTAGGCAGTAACATAGGTATAAACAGGGACGTAGGAAGCATTAAAAAAGTGGGGGAACAATGCATTCAGGGGCACCCTTACTAGCAAAGAAGGGTTCTGTCTAAACTGAAACGGGACACTTTACATACGAATTTGTGACAAAATGGGGAGCACTTGCCCCCTGTACCTCCCGGTATCTACCCCATGGATATAAAAGTTTACAGATTGTGTAGTGATTAAGTGTGACCTAGTGCACGGCTTTAACTGACATTTGATTGGACAATTATAATTACAAACCACTAACAATTGCACATGTATGATTTGAACAATTCAGTTGAATGAGAACTAAGCTGGAAGCAAGTCTCTATCTTTTGAGAATACTAGAATTGTCGCTAAAATCGTAATTACAACTGACAAAATGACATTCGTGAACAGAAAAATCTCAGTAATTATTTTCATCGCTAAATTCGCTTTGCAAACCGCCATTCCATCATTTCACGTTACATCTCTGAAGTAACTGATTGGTAACCAATCCTTTTCAAAGCAAGTAAAATGCATTCAAGAATGTAAGGCTGGTTTCCATTTAATCGTAAGCACGTTTCCATATAAGCGGAAAGTGCCTGCGATGCATCGCCGATGAGTTTTTCCATAAGGAAATCGGTAACCAAGGACTTGTAACCAAGGACAGATATTTTAAGAAGTGTGCGTGTAAACATTAACCCGAGTGATGGCCCAGTGGTAGAGCGTCTTCCTCACAACCGGTAGGTCGTGGGTTCGAGCCCAGGTCGAGTCATACCAAAGACTTTAAAAATGGTACTCATTGCCGTCTCGTTATACGCTCGACATATGAGAATGGAGTGGGAAAGTTAAACTCGTGGAGCTACCAGTGGATCAGCCCCCCGCTGTAGCTTTGCAGACGCGTGGCCTAGGGCAGGGTTGTCCAACCCTTTTTCTCGGAGGGCCATCTTCATATTTAGGTCATAGACAGAGGGCCACTTATATAATACATATTGTCCTTGATATTTTGAAATTACGTCCACCGAGTCCGCCATCTGTCTCTCGTCTCCGCTTTTTAGGATTGTGGGATGTAGCCATCTTGAATTTTTAGACAAACGTAGAGTGTCGATGGTGGTAGATGGCGGTTGGGCCTGGGCTTCTGACCTTTGGGGCAGGCGCGTGGTAGAGGTTTGGGCACGGGTTCACTGCGACAGTACTTGCTAAATGCGCGTGTACTTGAATGCAGGTGCTTTGGTTGTCCCAATGAATTTCTACCCCTGTTTGCAACTGAAATAATTGCGATGTAATTTTGTAATTGCATCGAAATTTTTACCTTCATGACATTTTTAACAGCTTTAATCTCAACACGGGCCACACCAGACAACATGGAGGGCCACAATGTGGCCCGCGGGCTACGCGTTGGACAACCCTGGCCTAGGGCTATAGAAACGGAGTTAGGCGCCGCCCTTTGCGCCATTGGGCGCGGGAAAGGACCTTTTTCATTAATTTTTTTTATTGACTTTTTTTGACTTGCGTGTAAACATTACGTAAACGTATTGTGATGAAGTTACCTGACATTGGATGATTCCTGTCACGTGGAATACAAAAACAATAGGTCATCGCTGGTGCATCGCAGATGAGTGTTTCCATATACTTTAAAGTCATCTGCTTTGTCGGGAAAGCATCATAACCATAGAGTTAATAGAACTATTATCTCTATGATCATAACGATCGGGAAAGTGGAACATGGTTCTACTTTCTCCATGCTGTTACGCTGTCCCCGATGCATCGCAGACGTCGGAACAAGAGTGTTTGCATTAAAAAATATCTGCCTGCGAACCATCACCGATGCATCCCAGGCACCTTCCGATTATATGGAAACATGCTTACGATTATATGGAAACCAACCCTTAACACAATGGTACAGACGCTCAGATGACAACGAAAAATTGTTTTAGGCCAGAATTAATGTGGTGGCTGTCATTTGTCCAAATCACTTTTGATACAGAAATAACAAAATATATGTCTGTTGGGAGAGAGAGCGCTGAGTGTCACGTGTCACGTTCATAAACAACTTTTTTCTCGTTGCTGCCGCACTCATTCTATCGGCAAGTTTTCGCCTGCCGTGCTATTACCTGATATTCGTATTGCTCCTTTTCGCAACAGAAAAAAGCTGTACATCGGCTGCTATGGCATAAGACTGTATTCATCATAGCTTTATTTTGGCATGAGGAATGAAAATAATCACATTATTTAGCTTATTGTAAGGTAATATCCTTGAGAATATCCAATCGTTTTTGCTGCTATTTTATCTGAATACAATAATGCAGAAAATACTTCATGATAAGGTTCTGTCTCTTGGACACGCTTATCTGACTCTCTTGTCATGCAAATCTGTCCTTCACAGCTTCGAGCAAACAATACGCATTGCTGTTTGACATTCATTACACCGCGATGAATATTTGGGTTTACATTTGTTAAGTCTGAGTTACCATAGTTCAGATTTCGTGGTCTTGACGAATCTTGAAATACGCTTTATCGCTGTGGCAGAGCCTAGAGCAAGATTTTTAGAAACGAAACTCATCTCTAAGGCGACAAAAGAGCAACCGTTGGAAGTAAGTGCTAATGGTTGAGGTATTTCGAGAACAGTGACACCGATGTAGGGAAGTAATCTACGAGCGAACAGGCCGATTTCTAGCCGCCTAACTTACATTTGAATAGAGATCAAGTTTCAATTAGAATGCAAGGAAAGAGAAGCCATCGATCCTACCAGTAACTGACGCATTATGTCTCATCCATGTACGTATAGAAACCAATTTATATGTCATTAGGCCGAGTTTCGACTCACCGAGCCGTATAATGCACATTCATATCATTGCCATACTTTTCTTCCTTTGAGGAATGTTTTCCCAACATGATATATCTGCAGTTAGTGTAAAATATGTATATTTTCGAATCAAAGAATACTTCCGGAATTAGAGTTAGTATGTAACCTGCTAGACTTTGCTGTACTAATTGTAAAATGTACCAAGCCACTTCACTGAGGATTTGTTCACCGGATTTTATGACCAATTACAGCACGTTTGTAATCCAGTAACTGTGCATTTGTGATTATCAACGAGCAAATTTTTTCATCATAGTAATGATGAGGAATTGTTAGGCTGTTTGTGAACGCAGGATGCAGGCGTTTTTTAAAAGTTGACCAGAAAATGTAAGAACCATTTTAGTGCAAAGTGGCTGACCCCCCTTAAAAAATCTCAGATAAGGGGTTCAGTCGTTTTTATTTCTGGGCGCCGGGGCGGATTAGAATTTAGAAACTGCTCCAGAAGCTTTGTACCCCTTCTATTTATGTGGAAAATTTTTCATACCCTATGGAGAAATAAGTACAGGATTTTATACCACATTGCTTGAAATGTTTCCAGAAAATTTCAACCCCACCAATTTTCCTGCGAAAAGTATTCATATTATTCCCAATTGCAGCCCATAGGGTCAGGGACGTAACTTTCTTGTCTGTAACTTGTTTTAGTAACACTAGTTGACCAATGGGTCCAATGGGTACTGGGTCCAGTAACTTGCCCTGCAGAAATGTATTGTGGTACTATTTTTTGCCCTGCGAAATGGCAAATTTTCAAGGTTGGGAGTATAAATCACCCCCATAAGTCTCCTCCCTGCATAGGGTGGCCGATAGGACTGACCCATTGGGTGGTGCTAGAGTAATTGATACCTGGTGCAGATATGAAACTTCTCCCATGCTGTACTACATAGGAATTAGGAGGGAACTAAAAGTTTGACTTTTAAAAGTGGGCCCTGTAACCTCATCAATAGCTTTATTAGTTGGAAAACAAAGTATATGAAGCCCCTAAGCCCAATGACCCTAACCCCCTATAAGTTATTCTCCCTTGGCTAATAATACTCTGTTCCTAGCGATTCTCCTGCTCTCAAGAAGATGAAGCTATTTCGGCATGAACTGTTATTTTGACATACAATTTTCAATTTGTATGAATTACTTGCATGACCAATTTTCTATACACATGAACTTTGAAGCCAGTTGGAAGGCATTCATTAGCAAACAAAAAGGTTGTCGTTACGTTTCTTCCTCTTGTTTGTAGAATGATTCATACAACTCCCTTTTTATAGCGTATTAGAAATTCCTTGGATGTAAACATGGGAAATGGGGTCTCTTATTTTCTTATGCCCAGGTGATCAAGTTCACTTTTGTACGACTAAGGGTTGTTTATGATGCAGACCCAGCCCATGCATGGGTAAAGCTAAAAACAATTGTTGGTGAGGTGCATAACCTCAATTTGTCCACAAACAGACTTCTTTCGAACTCAATTTGCCCACAAATAGGACATTCCTTGAGCTTTATCATCAATACAACGTTGACGAGCATTGGAGGGTGGCACACCAATCACCCCCAACGGCTACGCACCTGAACCCATGGATGGGCGCTACTAGTCTTTTCCTGACGTTTCTCTGTTGAAGATATCTTCTATACCGCACGATTAAACTACACCTTTTCTACAAGGAAATTTCTTCACCCCGGTACTGAAGTGTCCTTGGTTTTTCACAATTCACTATGAAAACTTTCTTTGAAGACTTTTTAGCAAAATCATTGAGTTCCCCTGCACTGCACATGGGCATGAAAAGAGAATGAAAGGAACGGCATATACACCATAAAAGTTTTTAATTTTTTCAATAACATAGGGCAAATTGTTCAAAGAAAGCTAGCACAAAATATATTACATTTTATATATAGAAATGTAGAGTTTTAAGTACATAAACCTAGGGACACCGGAAGGACAGTGGGACATAGGGGACCACCAAGAGCAAAAGGGCATCGACTACCATAACTAGTCAGGAAATAGAGAGCTTCGGAGGCACATCTTTGGGAAATCAGGGGCTATAACTCTCGCAATTATATAAGTAATTGTATTTTCCCATTAAATGTTGCTTTTTTGTAGCTTAATTGATCTCCGTTGCCCCTCCTCTCCAGTGCCCCTGCCTATCGATAAACTTTTTAAACAGTCGAGCACTACTTTATTGTTTAAAAATGTGTATGCAATGAGATAACTCGTCTTTAACATTTTGTATTCTCCATAAAGTTTATTAAAATGACGTTTTTTGATGATTCTGGTCATTCATTCGAAATGAATTACCAATGTAATTAGTGAAGTCACAGCGACAGTCGTGGAGTTTGCCACCTGTCGCTACAAAACAATCAGTAGAAAAGTTTTAGTTTCTATGTGTGCACAGCCAGCCGAGTTGCTTTTATTCTGAAAGGCGAACGGTTTTTAGGCTATTAGCTGGGAAGCTCTCGAGATAGGTAATAGCTATTATGTTTGAGTGGAACTAAGTTAATATTTATTCAGCAATATATTTCATTCTGTATATTGACCCTTAATGGCCACCTGCAGTCGACTACAGAGTTAACTGCAAAAAATTGCCATGTGAATTAGTGGACAAGAGGCTTTGTAAATAGGTAGATTAAAATAGAATTTTATATGATATATTTTACTTTGGTTCATTCTACTTTTTACTGAAGCTTGTTTATTATAAGGAATGTTATGACCTACAAAATCATACACAAACTTTGCCCAAATAGCTTCCTTAGTATAAACCAAGGTCTAGTTTCTCATCCTACAATACAAGAAATAGCCAAAATCTCCAAATCCCTAAACATAGGAGTGAGCGCTATAAAAGCTTTTATTACTCAGCTCTTAAGGAATGGAATAACACGCCTAGAGATATACGTGAGTTGCCAACAAAAAATACTTTCAAAAGGCAACTGAAATTGGATATGAAGAGCAAGACATAACTAAACACAACTCCCTGGAAGAGTAGCTCCACGCTAAATAGGTTTTGTTTTTATTGTTCAGTTTTAATAGCTACTTTTCGCGTAGATTGTTTTTGCATTTCTAAAATTATGCTGAAGGGATTTGTTTATAAAACTTGAATATAAATATGAATGTATTAAGTTATTAGTTTGTTGCAGTAAATAGATAGTATACGGTAAGATCCCGAATATAAGCCCCCGCGGGGAGCCTTATATTTGGAGGAATAATTGGGTTAATTTAGAAGAGAGATATTTTTGGGGCCCGAATACAAGCCTTCCAAATATATGCCTCCTCCAGGCTTACTTAAGTATTCTTCCAAATACAAGCCTCCCCGAATATAGCCCAGGGCTTACATTTGGGATTCTATGTGTATAGGTAAGATAATGAATGAACATGGTATACACAGAGCCTCTGTATTTACTTAAGCCCACAAGAAAATGCATACGAACCTCTTTAAGCCCAGAATTTACATTCCGGATTGTACGGTACACGTTTGTTTTACAAGAAAACCAATATTTTGCTTGAGTCTCAATCTTCTTAACTTTTCCCGAAATTCAGCCAGAGATTTTCTTAAATTTTTCTTACCTTTTACTGAAATAAACTGTCTACAATGGTTTAAACTGTCGTTAATAATATTGAATACTTGAATTTGAATTCCATCTTCAACATTTTGAATGCAATGACAGCGAAATACTAATTTTTGGCCTATAAAAACACTTAATGTTGGAAATTGAGCCTCGTGATTTTCTTACGATTTTCTTAAGATTTTGACGATTTAAGCCTCATTTTCTTATAAAAAAACGTGTAGTTGTTAACAGAAGCTGAGTGAGTTAGAATGGCTACCTTTCAGAAACTGTACAAGATTGAAGATGTATTGTAGCTGGAAAAAGAAGAGACGCTTATTATAGCGATATGAAAGCATTTCTAACTACATTGGTAAACATTATAAATCTAGCTTGTGTCGATTTTCCGCTAAGATTGGGCCACAGATAAGGTGTCTAGGACCAGAAGCTTCAAGTGCACAATTTTGGGGGGAGAGGGGACTGTATTCACGCAATGGAACGTTGTTCTTTGTTTAGACAATCTCTAAGCGGCTCGGCCCAAAATAGAAATTATTCAATAGATACATTCATTTGTCTATCAATCAAGCATATTTATAAAAATCTATGTGCTTTGTGTGTGGTTGTGTCTGCGGGGGTGGATCTAGAGATAATGAAGGCGTTAGGAAGATACACGTTTGTTCATAAGAAAAACTTTTGTATGAAACTGAGCCGTAAGAGGCCCGACATGTTACGAAAATCATTAGGTTCAAGTTTAAAGCCTCACTTTTTCTGCGTGACGAAAATCAGTATCATTATTTGTAAGTTTAACAAGTTAGTTATTTTTCATGTTCAAGCACATTCTTTACCTACTTTTTCAAACTGTTGAAGATATAAATTAAATTCGACTTTAAATGATTATCAAAGATGAGTTATGCGATCAAAAATTAGGAAAATCTAACCCTCTTCTAAGATGCTTTAAAAATATTGAAGCTAGAGTAGAAAAGTGCTTGTATCTGCAGCCACAGCAGGACTGTGTATGCTGTGTATTTATGTGTGTTTATGCGTGTGTGTAGAGGTGTGTGTACGCACCTGCGTGTCTGCCTACCGGCCTGCTTGTTGCTTGTGCCTGCTTGAATATATGTGTTTTGTTCCACGTGACATTCCTTAACTAGAATTTGTATTTTCTAGGGTTCGAGCCGTCACTGATATTTCTTGGTGTGCTTGGGGGAACCTCGATTATACTTATCATTGTCTACCTTTGCATCAAGTGGGAAAAATGTTTTTGTAATTTTCATAAGGACGATAGCGATCCTGAATACTCCCGAGTGGATGTTGAGGAATCAGCAGATGGTACAGAGGAGAGCAGAAGTCCTGCACCACTAGGGGTGTTACACGAAAAGCCGCTTGCGAGGAGCACTGGAGACCTGAAAGGAGAGCGGACGACGTCTTCAGACGAGGATAACTTTGCGCCTGGGGTAGCACAGATAGGCGAGATAGTTTCCGATGACGGAACTTTGGGAAGCGTTAAACTTCCAAGAAAGTCGCTGAAGAAGAAGAAGCATCAGGGGCTCAGTCAGAGTTTGGAGAGCGTAAAGAAAGAATTGGGTAATCTACAGCTGACATTGCAATACTCAAAGAAAGATTTGTTTCTATTCATTGTTATCCATAAAATATCTCAATTTTGCCAGGATCATTTTCCCGGCATCGGACAAATCCGGATTAGTATGGTATTGCTCCCAACCAAAAAAAACCGGCACAAAACGAAATTTGTTCCAGTGACTGATGAACCAGAGTTTGGTTCTTCATTTAGATTTTCGAATGTATCTCGCGCTGATTTGTTTAGGTCCGCATTGCGGTTTCGCTTGTACGGCAAGCACGTACGACTCGGGATGCAGTTAGGAATGGAAAAGCTAATGGCTGAAGTGACCGTTCACTTGGCGGACGTTGCACAAAAGGAGCAGACTACAACAAGTAGACCTTTTGTTATTGTAGACAAATAAAACCGCTATGTTTTGGATGCAATTTAGAGGGAAGAAAGTGAACACATCTAGCGCAGGTTGCTCCAAACTGCTCTTCATTTCTATTCCTGAGTATTGTTCCTGTTTTTACAGGATTATTTAATAGAATATAACTTGACACTCGCTTACTGTACGATGTTATTTTCATGCAATGTTTTCCGTCATATATGCACCAAATTGTTACAAATATTGTTCTGGTATAGATCCTCTTCATGGCACTTCTATGAGCAACCCGCTTCAACTTTATACAAAGTTATTAGAAAGAAAATATGTGTTGCATTTCTTGGTTTACTTATCTTGATTAACTTACTTTTTTATGCGAAACTTGTACGATTGAGCCAATAGGGCCAGTATTCAAATGGATCATGCTGTGATTTATTTAACTGTTATGGGAAGAATCGTATAAAGTTTCGGTTGGAGAGGCTTGTCACTATTTAAATGCATTTCTAACAATGAAAAAGTTAGCTGCTATGCAAATATTTTTAGTTTGGCAGAATTTCTCAATCTCAAGCAATTTTCGACGCCATCTTAACGTGATCTTTACGATTCCTTGAAGTATTTGAAGTTAGCTTAGTTTCAATGAATTAGTTTCAAAAGAAAGATCTTGGAGTTTATGCACTTTCAAATAGTTTGATAGCAATTTCCTTCTATTCGAGTAAAGGAGCCTTTCAGTTTTGAAGCTTCTAATTCATTTTTCATGTTCACTAACTACACTTCTATGGCGCTGTACACGAAACAGTCTAACTGTCCTTAAAGATTACGAAATAGAAATATAAAAAGAAAGTACAAAAGATAAGAACAAACAAAGAAACAAGATGGAAACATTCATATCAAAGAAATCGGGCCTATCCATAAGAGAAGATTATTTAGTAAGCATATCTAGTATTGATGCGTATGGATAAAATGCTTTTTCCAACTTTTTATGAAAGCCAATTTTATTTAGGTAGTTCCTGCCCATTAGATCTTGAAAAAATTTAAGAGTAGAAATCACCTTGAGTTGAAAGGATTCAAACGAAGATCCAATAATACGAAGGCCCTCTGTGGAAAGGTTGATAAATATGATTTGATTACAGTTAGGGATCAGTAGAAGGTCAAGAATTTGCTTGGTGTTTGAGATAGTCAGATCCCAAAGAACTGCATGTAATGAGAAAAGGGGGAGAGGCAGGAACGTTAAGATATAACGTAAAAACTGGTAATGTGTGCGCTATGAAATTTAGGCCATTTTCATGCCTCCAAGTATACCTGCGTATTGAACCAAAAGTCTACAGCTAGAAGCAATATGCTGTAAATTTTCAGATCGAATGCAGCGATGAGGGGGCTTTGGAAGAATTTTTCGAGTTTTTTCTGATAGTTAAGTATGTCCGAGTGAACCAACATGTAGTAACAGTAATTACGAAGGTTTAGTACCTCTTACAGAGGAACCAAAATTAAAGCAAAGCTAAAACTGTGAGTCGATTACAAAACAAAATGTTATATTTTTAAACTTGGCTGTTCTATCCAGTGTTTAATTTTTTGCCGTTTTAACCAACAAATTTATACCGAACTTTCGCAGAAATCCAAATGGGGCTTAAGCACATTCTGTTTGGGAGAATCCTCTAACTCTGAATAAAATTAATGCCCTTGATGTTTTTAGCTTCGTTGAGGGCTAATCATGGCACCGAGGCTGTCAAGTGGTCGGCCTCTTATTTTGACTTTGCTAAATGAGTATCAACTTTGTCTAAAGGCTAGTATAGGAGCTATTCTACAGTGTTCTTGGCCGCACTTTGTGATCTTGGAGATCTCGATATAGAGTTGGAAATTTACAATGTGGTTAACTTTCTCACTTCCATATGCTTCTAATTTCGCTGACGTCTTTCTGTGCCTTGGTCTGCATATGCTCTATGTAAACTTCAGGAAAAGGAAAACATATGTTTCAATATGGCATCAAAAGTGTAGTGCGTCGCATGAAATTTTGGATTCTTTAAAGGGCGTGGTCACCAAAAACCCCAATAAGGGTGTGGTCAAATTTCATCACAGCTTTACGAACCAACACTCTAATAACTGAACATACCTCGTGAACAGGCTCACTTCAACATCATAGAGTCTAATGTGAATTTTAATAGCAATCCATAAAGAACAAAGCACTGTACACTCCAGCATATAATTGTTCAATTCGTGACCCATGCCTCACTGCAAGTCAACAAAACTGCTGTATTTCGATTGGCCCATATATGATTCGTGAGCTGAGGTGCCTTTTATCTCGGGTTTTGGTACATTTGCAGACAGTTAATTTCTTGTGTCCAATTCTTAAAAGCTTAAAGATCTTATCGTAGGAGATTTTGTGCAAGAGTTAAAAGTTGATCCGGGACTTTACTAGTTGATCACTAAAGACCACACGAAATTTGATACTTAAAGTGAGTGTTTCAGTGTGTATAGTGTGGTATCACATATCCAAACTGCAGCTATGCCATTCAGCCAATGCAGCAACCTCCAGTTCGCAGTAAATGTGGGGTAAAAGGGAACGATGAATGAATGTAAGTATTGTTCACTATGCCAATAGTCGATTGACTTTTTTCAACTTTAGGCTACCACAAACCTGACCGAATAGCCAGTGTGGTAGATTCTGTCATTAACGATCCTTTGTTAGCAACTTGCTTTTTCCGCGGGATTGCCAGCCAATACCTCAAGGATATTCAAGTCGTGTGGGTTTACCAGCATCGTTACACATGATGTCCACTGTTTTCTTGAACCATAGCACATCACAAAGTGATGGCTTCGATTCTCTGCCACACCCAGTTCCTACTTTTCAATGCATGGAATGTGGCTTCTATCATTCCAAGATACAATGTCATAATATACTTTATCTTGTTGGAATTTCAAGACTTTCGGCCGCTAGGAGGGGTAGCATCTTAAATGTTTCAAAGGAAGCACGAACAGGGGCGTATCTTTAGGGGGTGGGGTGCTTAATATTTGGTTTGTCGGCACATTTGCCGAATCTCGATAGTGCTGGTCAATGTTGTGTTACTGAAAAAACTCAAGAAAATTCTTATTTGTTGGCAAATTTGGCTCGAAAGAGGTCTGTTTGTCGGCAAATTGGAGTTGTGTACCCTACCAAAAACTTCTTTAGCTTCCCCCTTGAGCACCAGTGAAGGCAGTGAAGCTATGAATGGCTTACGTAAAAGCACTCATAATGTTGGTTTTGTGAATTCCTCTTGGAAATGGCCCGAGAGTGTCTTTTGTCATTGTAAATATTGTACCGTATAGAAAGCCAAACTATGGACTACAGTCGCAACGACTGTTTATATATGTAGACCCACAAATGAGGCACGTTTTGATAAGAAAGCCTAGCTTTTCGCTTAGTCTTAATATTCCTAATGTTTTTTTTATTTTGAGCCTGAAGCAGTGATGTAGAATTAAATTGGTAGCTAGGGGGGCGCTTTTCCTTTGATTATTTTTATAAGAAACTATGAAGCTGGCCCACCTGGTTATATCAGGAACTCAGGAAGTAGTTCTGCAAGAGAGCGTTCTTAATGCTCGAAATCTAATAAAGTATTCGTTTCTTACAAGCAGACATCCCCCTTTGGTTGGGGGTGTAAGGTAGAATTGGCGTGAATTTACCTGGTTCATAAGCTGTTCTATTGCCACCAAGCTCTATTTATTCACATGTCTTAAAACAATGTTTGTCAGGTATTTACTTTGCGGTAGGGACAGGATGGTAAGCATGGCTATCGAAAACTTTCAATGTCCTAGGCATTCTCTAGTATCTGTTATAAGGCGTCCCATGAGCTGGGCCCGGAAAAAAGTTTTCACAATAAAAGTTCTCAAAAGGCTAGAAAGCGCTATTTTGAGATTGGTTTTTGAAAATGCAGTATTTCATAGGATAGCCATTTACGTATGTTCTGCAAGCAAATTCACAGAAGGTTCGTTGCACATTCCTTCGCATCCAGAGTCTGCTATAGGACCCAACATAGTTGGGCACAACAAAAATGTCAACGTTTAGCTTCTCAGATGGCACGGAAACAATATTTTGAGATCGATTTTTGCAAATACAGTATTCAAAGTAAAGGTTCTCAGATGGTTGGAAAGTGCTATTTCAATATTGGTTTCTGCAAAGACAGTAAATACTTCCTTTAACTATACGTTCTTTCCACTATTGTAAAAGCATTATGTAGCCTTCAACTCTTCAAAGATTACTTGATTTTGAAGATAAAATGACCCAAATTTGCTTGAAATGTCTCAAGTTCCAAAGATTGCCAGGGTGTTACACCCCATACTCCCTGGTTGCCACGCCCATACTCACAAAATATTAGTAATCTTAGTAAAGCATCTTGTCTTCAAAAGAAAAATTTCCTCCACAATGATTACTTTGAAGAAAGCAATACTTATTGCTTTGAAGAAATATACAGACCATGGAAGGGGCTGCGCCCCACCCCCTCTTCTACATCACTGGCCTGAAGTTATTTTTACATTATTCTAAATCAATAAAGATAAAACCATGCCTGAAAGCAAATGGAAAACACTCGATCCCTGTGGGTTCCTTATCCTGAAAGGAATCTCAAAAACTGACCAGGACAATAGTACATAGCTGAAGTATAAAATGCACGAATGAAAATTCATTCATTGTTTCTGAGCCATAATTGTCTTATAGATTATTATCTTGTAAAAAGTCATCTTTGTCATCTCACCTTTGTTGTACACTAGTCTGCTACTTGCTGATGAAGCAAAATTTAGCGATGCTAGGCAACAAGTAAAGCACAACAACACTCGTTGCACAGCAACGAGTGTTGTTATACTTTACTGCTTTGTCTCGGCTAGAGACAATGTCTTCGTCTTGTGGACCCATTTCTTGACCCAAGAAGGGGAGTTCCCGGCTCATGAGCGAAGGGACGTAGCCATAGGGGATGCGGAAAGGTGCCGTACCCCTGCAATGTTTAGCTCGTCGGCAAATTTGTCGCACATCAGTAGTGCTCGTCAACGTTGCATTGCAGATAAAATTTAAAGATTCGAGGAGACTCCCCCTTCGACGAACCAAGTCTTTTTGTCGGAATATTACAAATGTGCTCCCTATCAACAATTTTCTGTAGCTTCGTCCCTGAATTGGTAAACCGCCTGGGTAGTGTGATGTATCATCACGCCCCCATGAGTAAACACCTATATATAACCCATGGAGTGGAGAAGATTTTAGGAGGGGGCGTTTCACAGATCAATTCAGTTGTCTGACTAAATGCTTAGAATTCCATACCATATTATTGCCTGCTATAACAAATGCGTTGCGGCAAGCGTAAATGCATGAGCGGTTGCTGACAATCAGGTCGGTCCCAGTACGAGCAAGCTGTTGGCACGTGTTTTCAGACTTAAGATCACTTCCGCAGACACAAATATACAGTAAGGTGTTTTTTCAATCACGAAATCTTTTTTTTCCAGATGTTATTTCAGAGAAAAGAGTGTTTGTTTGAGTCGTAGCCGGGACTCCAACGATTGTCAGGCCTTTTACTGCTGCGGATGCAAAGAAACGGAAGAAGGTGTTCTGCCCTGTTTCATATTGTTGTTTTGTATGTCCAGCAATTCATAACCACTATTTGCTTAGTACAAAGGGTCTTTTATTGCCGTTTATGTTTATTCAAACTGATGTCATATTTACTTCACAATGGTGGCATCCATTGGAATGGCCTGCGTTCGGAAGTTCAAAAGGCAAGCTGTATAGGCCCAGCAGAGGCCGCGTTCTGCGTCAAAAAGCCGTCGGTGTGAAATGGAACTAATGATGTATTTTTCAAGCAAAATCGAAGGTTAATTTAGAAGTTACACAGTGGGAAACACGAAGTGTTTTAGCTCGTTTAAGGAGGCTTGAAGTTATGGCCGAACTTGGTGCTATTCCTTGTAAGTTACCTGATTATTCATTAAACTAACCCTTTAATTTCTCAGGCTCGCTGCCCTTACACCCTACCTGTTTTTTCCAATGCCTCGAAAACTTAAGCAAAGCGATGGTTGGAAACTGCCTTGTATCTTCGTCTTATTCTGTGATTTTATTTACTTAGGACATTCTCCCACATAAAGTAAATTGTTGTTTTCTAGTCTGATTCGTCTACAGAGTAATTTTCTTCTCATTTATCAACAATTAGTATCAGTTAGCTTTGACACATGCCGTTTCCCATGAGCTTTAGAATATTTGTTCATCGGAAAGTTCAAAGCAATAATAAAGTCAGAAATTTTATATTCCTGTCTTGTTGGTGTTCGTGGTAAAATGCGTTGCGGTTCAATGAGATTAGATAATTTTGTTAGGAAAGATGTAGCAAAATGTAATGTGCGGTGTGCGATAAGTAATGGACCGTCTACCTTTGACAATTCGCAATTTGAACCTGGTTCCGGCGAGCAGTTGTACCGAGGGCAAATCAGGGCAAGGTGAGCAGCTTTCACCTGTAGGGTACAAGGCTACGCCCTTTTGCCTGACCACGCCCTACGGTAGCCACAATCGCTTAACCGCAAGAAACTGGCCAACTTGCCACAGTTCTGAAGCACCTGAAGTCCAATAAAAACTGTGAGATAAACTTCGTTAGATTTGAGCAGGGATGAACTTTAAAGTATTCCCTGATCTATTTTATGTGAAACAACAATTTACGAAAAGGGCACTCTTGTCCCTCCTTGTCATCTTTTACTGAAACAGGTGGGCAACCGCCCACAGCCCCGTGTTCTGCTTCAGGACAATAGGCATGGTTTCCGAAGTAGGGCAGAAATAATGACAGCTAAATTCGTCTACAAAGAACAACTTATCGAGTCAGTGAGAAAACTGCCTTGCCTTTATGACACTAGTAGGAAAGAAAAAAGAATGAAATGCACCCTTTTCTAACAACAAATGGCCTAACCAAACTTACCAATTCATCGAACGTGGAAGGCAGTATTCGGAGATAATTGAAACGCATCGTGTAATCTTGCAATTCATTTCTTAGATTAACTTGTGATGATGACTTTGCTGTTTTCGTTGTTTCTAACCTTCTAGAGCCTAAAACCATCGCTTTTTCTTTCCTTTTGCAATACAATTAAGCGGGGGTGATTTCTAGGGGGGCTTAACCCCCCAAATTCTACATCAATCTTGCTTGCAATGTTTTGTATGGTATTGCTATGGTGAATTTCCTCACTATTAGATGGCTATTGAGATCTTTGCAGATGTTGGCTATATTATATCACAATCAGACTAAATTATCATGTCTCCATCTTCAAAAATATGGGTGTGGCTGCTAATGGGCCACACCCATTTTCTGACATTGCACCTAGAGCCCCCCTTGTTAAATTTTTAGAAATCACCCCTACAATTAAGGCTTTACCTGAGTTTGTAAAGCGTGAAGTTTGGTTAGGCCATTTGTTGTTAGAAAAGGGAGCATATCACTTTTTTTCTTTCCTACTAATGTCATAAAGGCAAGGCAGTTTTCTCACTGATACGATAAGTTGTGCTTTGTTGACGAATTTAGCTGTCATCATTTCTGCCCAACTTTGGAAACCTTGCATGTTGTCCTGAAGCAGAGCGTCGCGTCAAAGATAGGTTTTTTCATCTCTGATGCATCATGATGCTTCCATGAAAAACGCGGTGCGTACGCATAGCAGAAATTCCTGCGAGCCATATTTGGTCAGCGTCATGACGCGACGCGTCGCGCTACGTCTAGTGTGAATTGACCTTTAGAGTTGCAAGTACTCGTTGATATTTGAAATGAAGGTAGCTCCATGTAATGATATAAATACACGTTTTTATGGGAAAGTTTTTTCGCCCCATATGGAAAATTTCTAAGTTTTGTACCCCGGTAGTTGGAGTGTCACTATCATGAACCTATTGATTTCCTTTGGTTTCCCACTTAGCAATAAAATGAAATTTCTAAAGCTGCATTACATTTGGAATAGTGAAAAAATCTTATTCATTAACAGAAGATAGACTACAAGCTCTCAGTGATAAGGTTGCCGAAGGGCAACGTGAGGAAGTAGCCGAAGAACGCAATACTCTTTATATTAAAGCAGTATCCTTAACACTATCAGATTATTCCTCATCTTTTGATGAACTAATGAATAAGACTAAGCTTATCACAGTCCACTTTTATTCAATTAGACAATTAGCCATAGAGATTTTTTAAAACATTACACAGTTTGAACCCTGTCTTAATAAATGATTACTTTATTCATAAACCTTCAGGTTATGACTTTCTCATGAAAGATACTCTTTATATTCCTAAAGTCAAAGCACTAAATATGAAATTAAAGGGGACCTGCAAAAGTAAGACAAGTTTTGGTAATCCGGTTAAGGTTCGTGTGAAAGTCCTGAAAATCAACTTAAAATCTTAATTTTTACATGCATTTTTGTGCTAGGAGCGATAAAAAGTGCGAATTTTTACTATCATGACTTACTTGACTTACTGCTGTATCGCTGGAGGAGCGAAGGCTCCTTCTGCCTCAGCTGCCTGCACCACCTTGTTTATGAGGTTGCGCCACTCTACACGATTCTGTGCTGTTGTTCTAAGCTTTTCTAGGTCTTCTTGGTTTCGGAGTGACAGTCGGCTGCAATATGTGTGGTCATGGTTTTCGTATTTCTGGAGCTTATTTAGATCTTTGGAAAGGGTGCTTGGTAGGGTGGTTCTTTGCCTCTGAAATTCTTGTCTGATTTGTTTTTATCGAAGTAGTATATCATTGTTTGGTTGGCTGGGATGTTCATATCTCTTCTTAATATGTGGCCGAAAATTTTCCATCTTGCTTTTTGGATTGTGATAGACAGTGCTATTTCGTTGCACGTTTCATATAGCTTCTGGTTAGTAATGATGGTTGGATATTTTATGCCTATGTTGTGATTGACGTCGCAACACTCCTTTGGCATATTGGCCAGCATATAGCAGCCAATTTTATAATGATATAGCCGAATATGTTTTAGTTAGTTGATTAGAGTTCGAGCTACGATACAGACGTGCTTTTTATGTGTCAATCTTCGAGAACCCAGCTATAGCTATAACACCTAGGATCTTGCGCAGTTGTCTACGGTGGAATGAATTTAGTTGGTCTTCTTGATGTTTTGTTAGACCCCATGTGCCACAGTTGTATAATAGTATGGATTTTGTGAGACTTTTATTTAGCTTTAATTTGGTGTCTTTTTCTGATTTTATCTCTGCGGATCCAGATTGCATTTAGTTTTGAGAGTGCAATGGTTGAAATTGCTTTTCTTCTCTCGAAGTCTTTGTCTTCTCCTCTCAAAGATCCAACTTTCTTTACTGTATTCCAGTTCTCTTCGGACTTGTTTGTTTTTCTTTCGATACATGTATATTCTGTTTTGTCAGTGTTTACGTTGAGTTGGTGTGGGCGGAGTTTTTCTTGAATTTTTTCTACATACCTGTAACCTGTGAGGCTAATAAAGTCAACGTCATCTGCATACGCGATTTCGGGTGGTAGGTCTTTGTGTTCTGGTGTTGTTCGAACGTCGCGTAGTGCATTTTCTAAGTATATGATGAACAGTACTGGACTTAGGCCATCTCATTGGGGTGGGCCGGTGTTAGCTAGGCAGGAGTGATGTTCTGTGGCTCCATTGACTTTCATGTTTATTTTTGTGTTCTTAGTAGGAATATTACTATTCTCAGTTCATCTTCTTCAATGATGTCAGAGATGAACAATAAAATTAGATTACATAGGGGAGACCAAGTGATAATGGGTGCTAACTCAGCTAGCAATAAGAGAATTACCGAAATTTATCGACTTTCTCAGCTTAAAATGATCGACTGCATTATGGAATTGTACGTATTTGCGGAGGAGATGCGATTTTCCTTAATTTTCTGCAGTTGCCCCCATTTGCATGGTCTGTTTCTTTAACGACGCCGTAAGAGAAATATTGAAAATTATCTACTTAATTTAAGTGAGATTGTCGATTTCTGTTGGAAATATATTTTATCTATCAACAAGACACGAGTTTTCCAGTTATCTCCCTTATACCCGAATCATGTATACTATATAGAACTATATGGCCTAAGTATCCTTATCTGTATGGCGTGTCTCTTTGGGAACACCATAGAAGAAATAGTGAAAATTATCGACTTTTCTTTCATTTCATTTTCATATAGTTTACGGAGAATGGCCCTTCAGCATAGCGCTGGTTTCCAAGGGGCCCTCCATTTACTTTACAATCAATTTGGTACTTAAAAACTAAGTTAAAACATATAATGAATAAAAGAAACACCGAAATACAAAAGTTATTAACAATTTAATAAAGAAAACAAATTTACATATATGAAATAAAAAGAAAGATGAAAAGAAAAGAAAACCATATTTCAGCTTTGCTTTAAAAACCTTTAGGGAAGATGCCTATTTAATTTCAAATGGAAGGCAATTCCATGATTTTACACCTTTGTATGAAAAGTACTGCTGCCCATTTTTTGTTGTTGTCTTTGGCAGTTGTAGGTTTGTACTCTTATTTCTCAGAGCCATCAGACGACTTTCAGAATTTCTTATAAATAAATTTGACAAATACTCTGGTGCAAGACCATTAAGGGCTTTGAAAACCATAGTGTTAATTTCATTGTCAATCAAATCCTGCATTGTTTTCAGCCCTAGAGTATTTAGAAGTGATCTAGCATCAGCATCATGGCGGCTGCTTGTCAGTATCCTTGCCGCTCGATTTTGAGGCTTTTGCAATTGGTTCTTTTCCATTGTTCCACAATTACCCCCAAACAGAGCAGCCAAATCTAAAGTGTGGCTGACGTTAGAGGTGATGTCATCGCAGTGTTAAGAAATACGCCCGCGTGTCGCAAATCACGGACTTTAACATCAATACTGAGCCATGCGTTGTAATAAATTTATTTTTTCACATTCTTATTATCAGTATCAATATCTTTCAAGTAAGCAAAACTTGTTTTCACTTTGCAGGTCCCCTTTAAATCCCTCAGATTCTGGGGGCCTAGGATCTGGACCTTTCTCCCACATGATATGAAACTGTCAAACAATATAAAACAGTTCAAAACCCTCATATTCAACTGGTTCTCAATCAACCAATGTGCCTGCGTGGCCTGCAGCCAGTTGCAACATTATTTGAATGCAATCTGTATTACAGTATGTTAGTATGTGTTGGAATTCAGTACTATTGTAACACTTAACATTAAACAAGGTTATTATTATTATCGTTTTTCTTACAAAAGTTGTAGATCCTATCTTGAACAAAGCAGTTGCACTTAGAGGCATGACTCAGTTCTTAAGTTTATTGCAAACACATAGTCTGGCCTTCATTTTTGTTCTTTAAACGCTGATCTTACTGCATTTCTGTCTTTGTCTCTTATCACTGGTGATTCCCTTCGACCTGACCTTATTTTGATCACTAAAGACAGCAATTTACATATCCTTGAACTCACCATTGGATTTGAATCAAATATAAAAGCTAACAGTGATCGAAAAGCTATTAAATGCAACCCCCTTCAGCAGGAGCTACGATCGAAATATCAACCAATTAAGTTCATCAGCTTATCTCTAGGGACGCTTGGTACGGTAGGATCTTCTTCAAAATCTTTTATTGATCTTCGTAACTGTCTTGAATTCAATAAACCTTTAGAAAGATCTATTCTATCGAAAATCATAAATATAACTATCAGGTGCAAATATTTTATATTTTCTCGCCGAAATAAACGTTGGACTGATCCGAAATTGCTTGCCTTTTGAAATTTTACTTTCATATTTATTTTGCTTTTGCTATTTTTTTGGCTTTGCCATATTGAAATCTGTCAGTAACTTTTACTGCTGTGTAATCTTGCTTGTAGAGATGATATTGACAGCCAGGGATATGTTGAAGGGGGCGTGGGTGGGTTGTTGCGCCCCCGAATATTTTCAAATTTGTAAGAAAGTTAGTCAATTGTTAGCTAGGCAGCAAGAAGGTTGGCCACAGCATTTTCTGGGATCTTTTTCTGTAGTAACAATTTAATAACAATAGTTGGTCAATTGTCAGAACGCCCCGCCAACAGAAGTTGGCGTGGCACATCACTGTTGACAGCCAATTGTACGCTGCCTGGTAGAGTGATACATGCAATTGGAATTAGTTATAACTTAATATTATATTGAAGTTTCAAAAAAATTTCATATATCTTGCATTCCTTTTCGATATATAAATCAGCGAAGAAATTATCAATGCTTAGCCAAAACACTTTCTTAAAAAATCACGTTTACACGTTCACGATTTGATCGAGGAATAGGGTACTTCTCCAAATAAGGAATAACCCCACAATTTTAGCTTCCAAAGAAAATTGAAAAGAAACTTGCTGTATTTTGGTCTTCGTTTCAACTTCCATTCTTGTTGCACAATTTCCATTCATTTTTCCCTGTACAACATTATTTCGTTTCTAACAAATAAAAAGGGATCAAGAGTAGCATTCCAATAAGTGCCGAAATTGGCCGGAATTTTGTCCGAAACAGCAAAATTTTTGTCCGAAAGCTTTTTCGCCGACGTTTTTTGACGACACATAAAAATGCCGAATTTTCCGATGCTAATGTAGTCAGTTAGTAGGGAACTGGACTTGAACATCAGCATGTTATTCTTGCGATTCATGTTCTGTGTATAATTACCAACTAGTCTCTCGATTCACGCAGCAGGTTCTGTGTGGAACACAGTCTCATGTGAACGGAGGACTGATTTCACGTAGACGCAAAAGGTGTATTCAAATAGAGCTGAAATTTTAAGGAGCCATACTAGTGTAAACGAGGACTCAGTGATTCAAAGAACTGTGCAGTTTTTTGTATCATTGAAATAGTACTGCAGTAGTGTTATGTTTGGGTTGTAGTAGTAGATATATCCGTCATACTTCCTTCCGTTTTAGTTGTTTTAAATAATAGTCATGACTTCCCTATGATTCATATTTTTCGTGCTACAGCTAGAGATCAGTGTTATAGTCAGTGTCTGGCTCAACCGAATCCACGCCATATATCCTATAATTACAGAGTTGAGGTTATCAATGTCTATGTGCAGATTCTCTAATGGTTTAGGGGAAATATCTCACTCCTACTATTAGCAGAGTTTTAAGTTATACTATGCTCAATCCATCTCATACTTAATACGTTTCTATCTTTTATATTGCTTTATACGAATATACTTTTTGAGCATAGACGTATGAACCGGAGGCACAGGGACACATACCTCCCCCAATTTTCACAAAAAGGTTTTTAAAGTGCCCCTTTGCAGCTTACAGAATTCTTCATGCCTACTTATAAGGGTGCCCTTAAATACATATCTCCCTCCCCCTCTGATCTTTGAGTGCTTCCTGCGCTGCAGACACTGAAGCATGACTAGCCAGAAAATGTGAACTCAGCTAGAACATGACCAGCTTCAGAAAAGAAGTTAAAAGTACAACAACATTGGTAGTTTTGAAATTGTCACTTTGACTGCATGGACAGAGGTATTCACATACATTCGGCTGCCTAGTGTGTACACTCTTTTGGCCAGCAAATTCTCACGAAGCTCTCAATAAATGCCAATATTCATTGTCTTGCTTTCCAAATAGCTCATCTGAATATCTTATAGACTGTATGCTGTATTTAGCTTCTCAAAAGTAGCAAGCAATAATTCTTGATATAGGAAAATATTTAGAGATCATTCGAGTCGAAAGTTACCAAATAATTAAGAGCATCAAGCGTCGGCAGGAATTACATGGCTTTTTTGTAGAAATGCTATGTTTTGTTCCATTTATAGTTTAGTTTTTCTTGGACGAAAATAAACCCCCTCTCCTTAATTACCATCTTCGTGATCTCATACAAAATAGATGATGGTGCAATCCTGGAACCAGGAACTTTTTCCGCTGCATTTTTACTGACGTTTTATCATTTCTGTCATCATACTTGATAATATGACCAATGAGGATTGGCTTACGATCACCTTGAAAGCAATGTAATTGGTTAACATCTCAAATTATTTTTTTCTAGGGTACTACGCTCCAGTTATCTTTCTCGGTGCTCTGCTGATAATTCTGATCTTTTTGGTGTTTCTGCATTGGCTCGCCCAATATTGGCTTGACAGCCAAGAGAAAGCCAACGCGGACGATATTCTTGACTCAGATGATAGCGAATACGAATCACCTTATGGGAAGTTTAAGGAAAGGCTAGAGAACCAGCTGAAAAGACAAAAGATTCAGAAAAGGGAATCAGATGTTAAATTTAAAGGTTTGGTCATTCCAAAAGTTGAGTCACTGAAGGCGCCCAGTGAAACATCATCCGTATCTGACAGAAAAGTGAAGCTTCATAGCAAAAACAGATTAGCTGTTAGTTTATCCGTCAAGCATTCAAACACAAACATGCTTCTTTCTGGCATGATTAAAGGTGTTTTGGGTCTGCAGTTTCCAGATCATGGTGGACCGAATAAAATTCGATTTAAATTGAAGTTAAAACCGGCACGAACAAAAAGAACAGCAAAAACACCTTACCATATTCCTCTTGATTCTTCCCTTATAATACCATTTCAATTTAGGCTCGTCGCTACAAAGGATTTACCAAAAACTGTAATACACTTGCGTCTTTTCGGAAAAAAAGAAAAGTTGGGCCTATCATTTGGATCTGAGCACTGTTACGGTGAAGCGTTTATATCTCTGGCAGATCTCGCTACAGGCGTTGATGAAATCAGCGTAGTACAGGAAATTATTCCTCTTGGAAGCGAACGGTTTAATCGTCAATCCATGAACATACGAGTTGCGTCTCCTAAGATAACAACAAAAAAGTTTAAAAAACAGCAGATAGAAGTTTCACCAGAGGAAATCATGATTCATTTTAACGACGGTAATAACCGCGCGATAGCTACGAGTGCTGAGAATGGTGCTATGGCAACACCTGAAGCTAAAGATGCAGCCTCTAGTGAATCTTCTAATACGAAACCGGACAGATCAAGCATGTATTTGACGGACAAAGATGCACTTTAGCACCGTTTTTCATCACCTGCAGTTGAGTTTGTTCAATGTTATATCAACCTTACTTGGCGTAACCCTGTATTACTTGAAAAAAGCATGTAGAATTTTCTTCCCGAGGGTGGAACTGTGCTTTATCTTGTTTTTTTTACCGACACAAGAATTTCTGTTTGTGTTAAGGCCGATTACGGCATGATGTTATCATACGTGAACAATTTTCTACTGAACTCTTCCGATACTGTCAGCTCTTTATAACTTTCATGTCTTTTAACCGTACCATAAAGTGTAGATATTTATAGTGTTGGAGCTGTCTGTATTCCATAAACTACCTCAGAATATCAAGACATGAACTTCAGGAATTAAGATTATTCTAGCTGTAGCTTCATTGATCTAGTAGCATCAATTGTTTTGGATGACAATTTTCATACATAGGTTGTCCACCGAGCTGGATATGAGCTCTTGTCTTCCCTTCACACATGACCTCTTCTTGATATTGCTATAGCAGATACAGTAGACTCCGGTTATAGTCACTCCGTTTATACTGAGACTCCAAACATAGTCACACTATTCCTATTTCCCTAATCTCGCTCTGGTCAAGCCCTTATAAGTGCACTTCGCTTATAGCCATTCCGCTTTTTGTCAAGCTCCGCTTATAGTCACCACTTTTTCTTTCCCCAAGCAGCAAAACATCCTTTTTACAGTCACATTTGAGAACAAAATTGCTTAAGTGTTGTAATAGCATCCTCGGAAAAGAATGGTCTTTGTCATTTTCTCTTTTTTTGCGTGCATTTCTCATTGATGCAGTTAATGTTAATATTAGTTCATTTGCCTCTTTAATTGAAATCACCTTTGCCTCCCTAGTAGCCGTTTCCTTCTGTTCTCCCCACTTTTGCAAACACATTAGCCTATCTTTTGGCAGCTGGCTGCTAAATGCTGGGTGCTAACAAGTACCTATGTAGCTACTCGTAGCTTCCTATCATTCCAATTAAGTATAGTATCGTATACTAAGTTTCATGGTACACGTCTATCGAACAGTATTATCAAATTCCTGTTAGTTTTCATAATCATTATCGCGCTATTATTTTATGTCAGTCAGTCTCTCTTTTCAAAGATTAGTAGGCATATCTTAAGTATAGGCCAGTCATAACTTCAAAAACACATTAGCAAAAAACAACAAGCACGCACGAGGTAACAAAAACAATAATAGGCTAGTGAAACAGTAAGTCCGAAATATAAAAGATGTATTGTTCATCTCCTTCGTCCAAAGTTCTTTTAGTCCAGGTTTATTATAAGGAATTAAATTCTTCAATGCTCTTGGCACTCGTTGTCTTTTTGCAGTTTGAGGCTCATTGATTTTAGTGCCAGGACTAGGAATCACATGTTATGGAGTTCGTGTTCGTATAATATCTACATTGTTTGGTATGCATCTTGTATCTCCTTTCATAATATGATCACGCATTGGTGCAGATTCAGTAGTATTAGCTGATGGAATTCCTCTCTCCACTGGAAGTGTACACCATACCTGGGATAATAGATATGTAGCACCGTATAAATCGCCTGATACGAAGGGTTACTATTCCAGAACGAAACATCCTAATACGATACTGTCGATATGGCTAAGCCTCCGCTATTCGTCCTATTCTATTCAACTTTTTGTCATTGCCTTGAACCGCAACGTTTACACCATTTGGGACTTCTCAATCCCAGATTCCAGAAACTAAGATTATGAAGACTATTTTGAGGATCAGGAATTGTAACTAGGATTGAAAGGAAAAATTGGATTTTTGTGGTATCGTCAGGCAAAAAGGAATGCTGTCCTACAAATGGCTGATAGATTCATCATTTTACCTATTTCTTAGCCCCTTCAGCACCTCTAAGCGCCAACAATTGTGAATAATGAGAGAGGAAAATATGCTGAACTTGGTTTCTTATAAGAAAACGAGTTATTAGCAACCCAATAGTTGACAAAATAAAATTTAAGAAACTTTTAAAACTGCAACTAAAGAAGGAAGCAGGGGCGTTGGTGCTCTCAAGCTAGGTCCGGCAAAATCTGATGAATGGGTTCCCATTATCGTGGGAATTTAACATGGGCCCATTCATCCTTAATCAACCCTGTCTACAAGTGACCCAGCAACTTTATCGATTAGCTGATAATTCAGGTAATATGGGTGTGGTCGAAATTTGGGTTGGTAGTACTATAGGCGTGGTCAGAAGCATGGTTTTTCTAGTATAAAGTTTCTTACATGCAGCTTCCTTGAAATAGCATTTCGAGGAAAGTGTCTGTTTGACCCGATGCATTTTGCAGTCTTGGACCATCTATACTTTTCAGAACAGTTTGAACAACTTGTGGACAGGGCTATCCTGAATTAGGACCCAGTGATCGGCCTTGCCAGGAAGCCAATATGTGAATGTAAAAGGGTCCCACCGAACATTTTCCCGGTTTCCTGCCTGGCCTGAACGCCCTTGGATCTAAGAAACTTTTGAAAAATTACACATTGGAACTGTAAATCTGAACCAAAAGCAATGTGAGCATGACCTTGCTTTTAATCTAACTCAGTCTGGCGATTTCTGTTTATCATAAATGCTAAAAGTTTGCTAAATCCACGTTCTGTTATCATTTTTCACGGAAAGTTTTCCATTGCATTGCAAAACATTTAAGAAACTTCTAGAACTAAACTGTATCTAAAAATGAAGAAAATTATACTACTATGCCCTGAGCATGGTTTCTCATTAAAGAAGTAACGTTTTTGGGACTAACAAAAGTTCAGAGTAATATATCTTTAAAATTCCAATATTCATGTAAGACATTTGTCGTATTTTTATTAGTTTGTAGATTTCTTGTGGATGCATATGTTCTAAAGTGTTGTGTCTGGGTAGTGCCTGTTGTGAAGGGCCGCAACAGAGGACTAACGGGCCCACAGGACTCTGATTACAGTCTATAACAGTGCCTATCTGTTTTAGACTATGTAGTGCTACGCAAGCTCTAAAGTTCGTGTTGAGAAAGTCGTATGAAAGGTTAAGTGCTAGAATCTCAATAAAGCTGAGAAATTTTCGGCAATGGAAGAAAAAAGGTTCATATATAAGCAGTGAACGGTTAAAAAGTTTTCAATGAATTGAAGATTCGAAGGATTTCACACCTCACTCTCTTAATATGCGCCTCTGTGCCCATACCTCCAATGGACATGGAAATATAAAACGAATGTGAAATTAACTAGGACTAAACGTCCTTAGCTATAATAGCACAGTATATTTCAAGCTACATACCCACTCCAATAGTAATGGGTTCTGCAAGCACTATGTACAAGTAAACAGTCTACCAGGGTGAAGGGTTGAAGTTGAGAATTCCAAGCTTTCCTACACCAATGCTTGTTTCTATTATTTTTTATATTAAAATATGAAAACATATCCATAAGAACTCATTCTAGTCTTCTTTTTATAGATAGGTTTACGCTTGTGCCTAATACCTTGAAGGAGAGCAAATAATCCGATGAGAAATTTATTCCCATGGACTTTCCTTCGCTCATAATCCTACAATGGAAAGAAAAGTTTCAATTTTATGGCTTACTGTGCAACCATCAGAAACACGTCTTCATTAAAGAAAATTGGGTTTTATTTTTAGAAAGAGAAGTAGTCGTCCAACTATCCAATGGTAAATCAGTTACATAGTGTATTTAAACACACTCCAGTCATCACTTAGAAGATACCTTACTCTGCTGAGAAAGTGCATCCTGGGATTCATTCACAAATTTAACAGAGCTTTGCGGGAAAAGAACTGAAGGGATTCCTACGAATGGAAATTCCATCCTTCCCAAGTTAACATACCAAAAAAGACTAGCAGAAATTTTGATTCTGTAAATAGATGTCCCAGGGAAGTAGGAAGCATTCAAGAAGTGGGGGCACATGCATTTATGGTCACTTTCACGTGCAAAAAAGGCAATGTGTTGGCTGAAAATGGGCAATATACATAAAGAAGTTGTGAAAAAGTGGGGGAGCATGTACCCCCTATGTCCCCCGATTCCTACATCCATGGATGCACCTTGTACAATGAAATGTTTTTGGTTTATCAGAACTTAAAAACAGGATTTGCACAAGTACATGATGGATAGAATGGACATGAAGTATATTCTTCCCTGCGGAGGAGAAAGTGTTGAGAAGCAGTAACAAGTAATCTTGGAAAGGTGCGGTTTTAGCAAAGCAAACATTGAATGCAAGTCATCTTCTCCATGGTAGCAAACGATAGCACTTTGTAATTCATGGTGATAATAGCAGCTTCAACAAAGACACCATCTTAGTGTACAATGAACTACTGATAATGTTTGCGAATAAATTTCATTTCAAGTTGTAAGTGAGTTATCATGGCGTTAAAACACTGGCTTTCTTCGGTTGCAGCCAAAGATGAAGTGCTCTGGAGATAGACTTGCGACATGTAAAAGTTAGCAGGTACGTTTCTGCTTGCGTATAGAAAAATAAGGCTGTATTTAAGGATACTTCAATCAACTCTTGCTTCTAAATATTCTCCAATATGTTCCATTTTATTGATATTTGTCTCTTCAACGACATATAAAATCAATTACCAATGCTATCCTACAGTGACCATCCTTCAATTTTAAAAAAACAGCAGCTAAATGTCCAATAATTCGTGGCCAAAGTCATCAAAGTTTCTTCTTATTATATACTGTTCTGATCGTGCTGAAAGAAGCCTGATTTACTATATTTTTAAAGATGAAACTAACTCTCAGCAAATGAGAACTGCATCTTTGTCAGATACATCGTTTGCCCTTTTAACTTTGTAAAAATAGTTAAGGAGAAAGACTCATGAGGATTAAATCAGTACCTTGACAAATCATCATCACCATCAGTATTATTCATGATCACTGTCAATCACTGTCAACCATCACCACTAATCTCTTGAATTTTTGTCAACAAAAACCTCGTTGCATTGAGCGTTTATAATCATGATTTTTGTTATTGCTCTGAATGATTACAACAAGATTTAAATGACTTTTTTGCTACCGAATTTTTGTTCCATTTCATCAATTTTCCAATTTCCATCTTTTCCACACTCCAACGCCTGAGTTATTTCTCCTCTGTGATCAAGCATGACTTTCGACTTCGCTCTTCCCTCCTCTCAATTTGTAGTGCGTCCCCAGCCAATAAAGCATCTTTAATGCAAAATAGTTTTGGCTATTGTCATAGTATAAACCATAACTAGTTATCCTTGATTGGCAATCATAGGTGTAATGCCCTTCCCAATTTTGACAGAGTTCAAAGCAACAGTTATAAGGATATGTGCGTCGTCAGAAACACTTAAACAACAATAGAAATGAGTAACTCTTAGAATTATTAGAAGTAGTCCTGGGGTCTTGTATTTCACATGTACTTTCTAGTCCATTGTTAGCAGACCCGGGGGGTCCACTTTTGACATGCAGAGTTACCTTTCGCAAACCACTCCCATACCCAGCTCAGACAATAGTTCCTCCCTCCTTTTACAGTAGGCCCTGCCAGACAGCAGTCCCTTCAGATGCTTTTATTTGGCAAAAGATTCGGTAAAAGTGAAATAATTGCTTTAAGCAGTGATGTGACTACATTGTGCACTGTGACAGTTGCGGTTGTGACTACAATTTCTAAATCAACTTTAATATGTTAATAGGAGAACTCATGCGAACAGTTTTCGTCCACGTTGATGTGTTTACGAATCAAAAGTGAGTCAGTGCGATATGGCCATACCGTGTAAGTATAAATGTTTATTAAGTCATGCAGTTTCTTCTGGCATGAGCTTAGTATTTCAGGTAGAATTCACTTTGACCGTAAATGTTTGACACGATGGTTCAAAGCTACACAAACGGTCACACAAACATTAAAATCATTATTCTCCCGTTCCCTCTTTCTACCTCTCCCTTATATTACCTCCTTGATCAGGGCAATAGGCAGCTTAACCGGATTGGGGGCTTGGCTGTAGAGCAAGAGTCGGGAACCTTTTGGGCTGCAAGAGCCATTAAAGCCTCAGATTTTACAAAGCATTTCCATGAAAGCCAGATTTTATTCTCTAACAGTAAATGCGACTAAATGCATATATTAATTTTAGCACAGCATGTTTTATAGTGAATGCCGTCGACTTTGAAGAAATTTTAGCTAAGGTTTATCTGTTAGCCAGAGAGCCAGATGCAGTCTTCAAAAGAGCCATCTCTGGCTCGTGAGCCACAGGTTCCCGTCCCCTGCTGAAGAGCAACTCTATATGTAACTGTAGAGAATTGATGATGGACTGTGCCAATCATGCTTCTCTCAACTATCTTTAGGTCTTTTATATGTCTCGTCCTGTATCCACCTTTTCTAACTTTTTAGTTGCAAATTGAATTGAATGAGATCGATATAGGGTTTTCCATTTTCATTGCGAAGAAGTAAAGTCGGGTTAATCACTTGCAGTTATGAGCAACTTTATACCATCTATATGCAAGCTTTGAATCCTGAAGAAACCCAAAGCTTTCTTTTTATTGCATGCTTTTTAGAAACTCACAAAAATTTGGGCTAGGACAGCATTCTAGAGTCTGTCAATGATATCAGCCTAGTGTCACTAAATAGCAAGTTAGGTGGAAGCAGTGGGTGATATCAGAGACTGAGTTAGAGAGAATTAACTGAAATTTTAAAACATTAAAAAGTTATTTTACTAATCTTCTAGCTAGCTATATCATCTATTGCACATATTTAGGAAGTCGATTAGTTTCTCTCCTTTGAATATAGAAGCTATTAGCAATTAGAAATCTGCCAAAACACACATGTAGACAAACACAAATACACGTAAACACAGACACAAGCATGCATTCACGCGCAAACACGTACAATCAGCCACGCATATGCTAAATCATAGCTCAAAATCATGAATGTGTTTTCATCTTGGTTAGGTACCAGCTTATGCTAGTATTCATTTGCGCTAGCTAGACAGTGAGAACCCTCATCCTAGGACATTCGAATTTGGCCCCAGTTAAGGGTGTCGGTAGGACTGCACAAGTGTCCACCTTGCCTGCACATCTCCTATCCTAGCCACATTTATTCCTTGCATTCAAGCTCAATTAGGGGATACTTCTTCATCACACACAGAAAACAAAATACTTCAACACTGATATGAAACTAGTTTGCTGTTGGACGTCTTTTGCGAGACCTTATCTTGTAAAATATAGGTACAAAGGAACCGGACAAAGAAGAGGAAGACTTTGGGTTTTTGGATGGAGTTGGCTACTATTCTACTTTCAAAATAAGCTCCAGTGTACACGTGGTGTGAAATTTCTGCGTCTGATTGGCTAGTTGTAAAGTTTGGACAACTTCGTAATGTTGTGATTCAAGTTACATATGCTCTGTACTGAAAGTTGTCGATCGGATGCACTGTTTAATCCTCAAAACAGATTTTGTGATTATGCAGAAAACATTAGCATGTATATAACAAAGCCACTTTTTTAATGTTTCGTGAGGAACAACGGCTGCGAACAGGAGAAAGAGTGCGGTTAAATTTTGCTAAGAAAGTCTTCAGAAAAGTTTAATGCTGGAATCATGAAAATGTTAAAATAGTTTCAGTACTGGGCTCAAAAAGTCTTTCTTATAAAAAAACGTGTAACTGAAGTTGAAGATATAGAGTTGAATGCATCCACTCCGCCAAACAGCAGTACACATCTTTTTCTGTTCGTAAATTAGTTTTCTAGAAAACGGACAGACCCCTTTGCCAGCTTACCAACTCTGTCTTTCTCCTGTTCGCAACTGTTGTTCCTTTCGCAATTAAGAAGTGTCTTAAATTAGCTATACACGCTCACATCATCCAATTTGTGGATTTAATAGCGAATTCGATTGGCAAACTTCTGTACAGAACATTTCAAATGCAACTTTTGCAAAGCTCAGAAATTTAATTTGCTTTCATTGACTGAGATAGCAGTCATAGTTCTTAAGGAGTTATTCAAATGCATGATGAGAGCAATTCTGACCCTCCATCCTCAAAAGAACAACCGACGACATGACCAGTAACCGACGACATGACCAGTAACCGACGACATGACTAGCTCTCAGGGACGAAACTTAAAGGGGCTTATAAGGTTGAGCCACTCCCCCCAACCTTGAAAATGTACCACTTCGCAGGGAAAAAACGGCAGTACAATGTATTTCTACTGGACAAATTACTACTCGATCCAGGACCATTTGATCAACTACTCTTACTAAACAAAAATAAGGTCACAGACGAAATTTTCGCAGGGCAAACCACTTACAACCCCCCCTAATTATACTGAAGACATGTCCCTGCCAGTTTTCTATCATTTCCAATGATTTTTGTGAGATTTCATGTAAAGTTGCAATTATCTGTTGTCGCTATTTCCTTCCTCATAGATTACTTGCCGGGGACGTTGTTCCTTCTGTTTGTCATTTGCTGTTTGGTAATTCTCATATTAATTTATTGGAAAGCAAATGTTTTCCTCGAGAATCAGGAAGGAGGACGTGACATTGACGATGATGATGTATCAGAAGGAGAGATTGCGGAGGAGAAGAGCCCAACAGCAATCACATACCATAGACTGAAATCCTTCGCTTCACGTGATGACGTAACAGCACCAGATAGTGATGAAGACAATCAAGAAGTTGAAGTCATAGAACATTGTACATTTGAGTTATCTCTGCGTTATTCGCCTGAAAGTAACCATTTGTCAGGCTGTATAGAGGAGGTTAAAGGACTAATGGATCACAAATCACGAAGAGTGAACTGTGTTAGATTTCATATCGCACTTAAACCAGGAAAAAGAAGAATCAAGACTGGGTACCGTTCTTTCAAAGATCTTGGTGTTAAGATTTCTTTTGCTCTAAGTAACGTCACTCTAGAAGATTTGCGTGGTTCAACATTACGCCTCCGGCTGTATGGAAGAAGACTGGAGTTTGGGGTTCCTGTTACGAAGGAGAAATGTATTGGAGAATCTTATATCAAACTTGATGAGCACAAGGAGAGCTTTTCAACCTCTGGCGAAATTAGGACAAAGCAAGCAATTTTACCAAAGAGTCAACAATTTCCTTCACATGATGATGACTTGTTTTCTGATGAAAACTAATTAATAAATTTCATCAAAATGGGAGTAAACATTTAATAGTCGTTGACACTTTGGAAAACCAATTTTTATAATAAATGCCACCACGGGAAATTAAAAATAGATTGATTGACCATCTAGACCAGTGCTTCTCAACCCTTTTGATCTAACCGCCCCCCAATTCAACGAATTTTTTAAGACGCCCCCCTCCTCTCGAAATATACTTTCTTTCATCAGTTTCATAAGTAAATATGTTATATCATACCTTCTCAAAACGCCCTCCTAAATTCTCAAAACGCCCCTTTGGGGGCGATATCGCCCCCGTTGAGAATCACCGATCTAGACTGTTTTTCCAGACCCAATCTACTTCATATAAAAGGAAACATCCTGGTTGACAGTGGCTTTAAAAATGTATTGAAATAAATCCCCTGGCTCTGTCTTTGAAAAGTGTATATAACACGCCGTGCATTGTCACTAGAAAAGATGCTGCTATACAGTATTACTCCGTCACTAAGAGATTGACTTATAAGAAACTGCAGCCTGCCAGATGGCACCACGTCCACCCCGATATAAGAAACCAACCACACTAAAATTTTAAATCAGGCTTCTTAAACACAATTTTGATTGGGACAATCGTATTTTTTAAGCACTTCATAATACAAACTTTGAATTCGAATACTCATTGTCCAACATTTGATTTAATGTAACCCCAAATAAAAGACATTTTCATGGTTTCTTTTAAAACATACATGCACACTTAGTGAGTTTCTTGCTGCAATTATAAGAATTTATTCAGCCTGTTTTTTATGTTTTTAGTCCATTTATAAGAAACCAAGGAGCCTTGTTTTACAAGATGAGTTTCTAAACAACGGGGTAATACTGTACTACTTTTAATACTAAATGATTCTTAACCAATGGTAAACCTCGTGGACCTCTTTGTTGGTGCGTTCTCTCTGCAGTACCTCTTAGTGCATATGGGCCTCTCTTTAATAGGTAAAAAGGATGTTGTAGGTTGAGTCATTGAGATAGGGAACATTTTACTTATCAAACTGAAATGTGATTGAATTTCCAGGAACATGAGTCAAAGCAAATAGCTTAAACCAAACATAGTTGCTGTGTTCAACGTTGTAGTTTTTCCCTTGCTGTCCTGAGATTCCTTCAGGGTCCGGCGTGGAGGAAGCACATCAGAGCAAAGGGGCAGTTCTCTCCTGCAGAGGACCATGTCACCCTCTCTTAGCTACCACGCCCTTCATTGACCGCAACCAATAACAATAGTCTGCTTGATATTTTATGTTTGAGACGCAAAGATGTTTTTAGAAAAGTCGCTGAACTGATATTGTAAAAACTGTGATCGTACCGTAAGAAAATTATCTAAAGTCATGTATACAATGTTTAACATCAAAGCACTCGAAGTCAAATAAATACCGTAAGGTAAGCCTTGCCAAAATTTGAAAGTTCTAAGACACTTTAATGGCAAGATTGTACTTAAAATATTCCCTGATCTAACTTTTTAGAATAACTATTTGATTAAAAGGGCATCCCTGCCCTCTACCCCCTTCCACTAGGACCGGATGGGCGATTGCCCCCCTCTGCTCCCATCCTGCTCAGGCACCCCTGTTCAGGGTTGGCGAGAAAAAGCCAAGGGCATAAATCAAAGCAAATAATCATTTTTGATATTTTTTAGTAACCAGTTGCTGCTAGCTTTTTTAATATTGTAGTATAGTTTGTAGATAATAGTTTTCTGAAATTTTTGTAGTGTTTATATCCCTATGAATTACTAGGTATGAATTTTAAATGAAATATTCATGAGGTTCACACACATCTGCAGATTTTTGTCATCAGAGCAAATACTTTTGTTTTTGCAGCAAGTTTGCAAATATGTGAAGATTAGCTGAAGTACCAAGGATTCTGCTATGGGCATAATGACAGACAGACATGTAGATTCCCGTATTTATTCTATTAGAACATAGCACAAACAGACACGTGTTTTCGGAGATGAATACAGCCTTATTCTTAATTCATGTTACTCTACATGAAGTACTTATACACATCACTGCAAGACAGAAAATTGAAGGCATTCAAAGGAAAGAAAAAGATGAGGAAAATTTGCCACTTTTGCATTCTTTTTGAATTTGAGATCATCTGAAATAAGAGATTATTTGAGTTGGTTTTATCTGAAATCTTTTTCAGATATGTTTTCATGTGGGGCGCTGAGAAGAGATTGTATCATATGGTGTACTCGTTTTTTTGTAATAACAAACCATATAAGATCATAAGGTTTCAAATGCCAAAGAGTTCAAAACATGCTAATGACACGCAGAGGCTCCATAACTTTCTTTTCTTTCAAAAAGTATTGGATGAAAAGAGTAAAATACAAATAAAGGATTAGGAAAATGCAACAATTATTTACAGTAAAGAGCCTCTTCTTTTCCTTTTTGCACAGACATATGTGCTAAATTTGACCAGCGGCTCCTTTTCAGTGCAATTTTCACTCTTATGAGAAGTCAGTGCAAATTTTAAAAACAAAGAAATGAAGAGCATGTTAAGAAAATTTAAAGCTTTCAAATTAAAAAAGTTAAGGACATATCTAGGCTTCATCGAAATTCGATGTTCTTATAAAAAAAGGGCGTGTATGTGTACTAAATTAATAACCCCTTCATAAATTCGATATCGTTACAAATGATCTATAGTTGTTGAATTTTTCTACAGTTCAATATATCCTATTATATTGTGAATAACTTTATGTCATAGTTAAAAGAATACATATCTCTTCAAAATGATGCTGAGAGAACTAGAGAATATTGATTGATCTAAAAAAATAAAAAACGATTACTTTAAATTAATTTGAAACGATTAATTTTAGTGAAAAATAAAGATCTACGACCATCAGTTATCGTGTAGCAATGGTTGAAGACAATTTCCAAAAATGGAAAACTTGAAGAAGCGAAGAAGAAGCATTTGTAAATAAGTTTATTATAATTCTTTGCAATGCTTTAATGCCATAGTACTTGATATATGTTTATAAAACCATAAAAAACCTAGTGGAAAGTCGGTTTGCATGTCCTCACAATGAGCTATGTGTAGTCAAGTTGCATGTCCTCACGATGAGCTATGTGTAGTCAAGCCTGTACCGATTGGGAGAATGTGGAGGTATTACACCTCCCCCAGGCAAAAATTCTGTTAGCAAATCAACCAGATTTTCCGCAAAATTGTTCAATTTTATTTTCATGAAGAAATGCTATGAAGTCAGCACTTTTTCCTGGTACTATTGTGAAACTAGAAGGAGTGTTGGTCCCATCTATAGCCAAAGTGAAGGATGTTGTCCCAAAAAGTATTTTGGGGCTCCGCCCCAAAGTCCCCTCCTTTCTCCACATTTGTGTACTTTCTCTACCAGTAGATATGGCTATCAAAGTTATTATGTTGTCAAAGATTCATTCTACCAACCTCACCCCTGTGTCTACGGCCACACCCATGCTGCCCTCAGGTTAACGCCCATACTTGTCAACAATGTGAATCCTAAAACCTTTTCACAAAAAGTTTTTAGGAATGGTTCTAACTGGTTAGTAAGCTGCTCTATTGTCACCGATCACTATTTGCTCCAATGTCTATGTAAAATTGGTAGGAGCAAGAGGGAATTAGAGTTGGGGATTAGAATATAAACAACATCACCTACGCAGATGATTCAGTTCTAATAGCAGATTCATAGTTAAAAACTCAGGTGCAGAGAGTTAGTGAAGATAGCGAAGCCACGGGTATAAAGATGAACAGAAAGAAAACAAAAACAATGGTATTTACAAAAAAAGATAGAAGTCCCATGATCCATCTGAGAATTGACAGTGATGAAATTGAGCAAGTAGATGACTTCGTGCATTTGGGCAGCCTTATTAACTGGGATAGTAGACAGGAGAAGGAAATAAGAAGAATGATAGCTACAGCATATAACAACATGAGAAACTTAAGAAATTAAGTACAAACAGAAAAATATCTGACTTCAAGAAAACAGTTCTTAAGATGCTACATGGTCCACCTTCTTACATGGATGTGAAGCATGAAACGTTGAGAATCAAACAAGAAGGAGATTGGAGGCCTTTGAGATGGGAATATGGAGATATGTGCTGAAGGTATCATGGACACAAAAAATCACCAACAATGAAATTTTGAGAAGAATGGAAATACTGAGAGAGTTAATGATAATAATATACAAAAAGCAACAACTCTTTGGCTCTGAACAGTCTATTAGAGGGCCCACCATGGCTGGACCTGGAGAAAAAATTTTCAAAATAAAGGTTCTCAGAAGGCTGGAAAACGCTAATACAGTAAAAACTCCCTTTAGCTGTACGTTATTTCAACTGTTGTGCAATTATTATGGGTATTATGTAGCCTTCAACTCTTCAAATAGTTCCTGATTTTGACGCTGTAATGTCCTAATTTTACCTGACTTTTCCTAAGTTCCAGAAGTTGTGGGGGACTACACCCCCACTCCCCTGGTCGCTATATCCCTGCACGGCCCTGTGTGTAGCTTGAGTATCATACTGAAATGCTCTTATATCTCTGTTGTGCTAAGCGACTGAGCTTTCATAAACATTCCCTGCAAAATTAGTTTCGTAAATCCCGTTAGCCAACATCTCTCAAGCATATCATCTTTGTCTTATGACAAGGAACCATAGACAATGGATAGAACGCTCCAATGCCACATTATCGCCAGGTTGCCAGGAGAACTCATGCCATAAGTTCTCTTTCAAATTGATGTGCATGCATATCAAATGGTGAAGAAGAGATATGGCCTTACCATGTAAGTAAAACTACTCTATTTCAATGAATTCTACTGGCATCAGCTTAAGACTCTTAATGAAATCTGCACTCGCCATTAAGATTATCTGGAACTGAATCAGAGCGACACACATGGTATCACACAAGCAACAAATCACGTGCTCTCTCTAACACACATTCTCTCTCTCTCTAAATCTCTCAGTTTATCTTCATTTCCTCTCCCCTATTTGATTCGTTCTATTTTTGATTGTCCTTCTGTTTCTTTTTCACTCTGTCTACTTTCAAACAGTTTTGTGCATGCCACATGAAACTAGAATTACTGTCAAATATGTTATTATGTCACTCTCTCAAGCAATCAAGCAATAAAGACACAAAACGTACAGTAGCCTGATTGAGTTGAGCAAGACAATATGTATTTCTCTGTGCAAGTTCATTTAGGAAGTCCAATCCTGGAACAATTGCCTCCTGCCATTGGATTGCAGTAATGGTACTTCTATTTATAGCAACTTTGCACATCTTCTTATGTCGGTATTTCCAAACAGAGGAAAAGTAAGCTGCAGAGAATCGCTGGTACAGTGATAATCTAAGGACAAAAATCCTTTGCAAATTACCTACAATAAGAAGTACAAGTTTTGGCTCACCTCACTGTCTTCTGGGGGGGGGGCGGTCCTCTGGAATACCCTAGACGAAAGTAGCAAAAATGAGCCAACTCATCTTGCATTCAAAAATAAGATAAAAAATTGGTCTGAAAGAGAATGCACCAGCAGGATCTGCCTCTAACTTGTTATTTTAGTATATGATAATTTGAATGTAGTTATTTGATTTTTTGCATTGTAAATAGTTGGTTTAGATTAGTATTAAGTTACTATTGTAAATATGAACTTTAAATATGGATATATGAACTGAAATATGAAATAATATAAATCAGAGACAAATACCTAAACGTGAGATTCTTATATAAATATGTTGCTAGTGATGTAGATAGCATTTGTGATAGCAACCCCCTGACAAAAGCCTTTTCTCTATGCATTGCACAACAATTAAAAGCTGTTGAATACGGCTTATTTTCAATGGAGGACAGCACTTTGTCTTCTGTTGCCATGGCATGCGAAGCTAATCATCTCGAAATTTAATCCACAATGGACTTTGAAATCGCAAAAATTCACGTTTAATGTTCAGCAGGTTAATCATCAATGCTCCACGCACCGCAAGTCAACCGAACCCCACTAGATGCAAACTGTGCAATAGCTGCATTATTGAGTTTTTCCCTGGAATAAATATGCCCTCAGCCGAAAAACAAGGGGGAGATATGTACAAAGAGGCTCGTTCCTGGTTTCGACTCACGGAAAGTGATGGTGGGCCTAGATCAGTCGCTCGAAACGATCCCTGCCGTTATTGCAACAGATTGCTAGTTTGCACCAAAATTTCTGCTAGCACCAGTGCGCAGTATTTACTTGGTAGTTTGGCCTTGACTGTTAAGTACTCAATCTGGAAAATTTCACAGCCGCAGGCTTAGGAAATTCTTCGGTCATTGTCCCCAGATATTGCAATAATCACCTGAAAATTGCCACTTTTACACTATATATTTGAAGAAAACTGGTCCTGGCCTCTCGATCAAAATATCTGACAACACATTTCAAGGTAGGGTCAAGATGATGGCTCAGTCGAGCTATCAGTGGTGTATTGGACCCAGGGCCGTGGCTACGGTGGGGTGTGGGGGGTGTAACACCCCCCAGGCGTAGAGCTTGTCGGCAAAGTTACTAAGAATTAAGGTGTTGTCGGCAATTTTCAGAAAATCAATATTGTCGCAAGAAGACGATAGCTAAAATTGATTTCTCAATAACATTCCCTGACTTAAGCTTTACAGGAAATGTGCTATCTCATCAGGAAATGTAGCCTCAGAGCTTTCATCACTTCACTTTACTTTTTATTTCTGATGGGTTTTTAAAGCATAATTCACAATATCCATAACGATCGGAAATAGCTAAATATAAGCCAGCACACGTTCCTTTTGACCACATGAAATGGTTTCAGTGTACCACGATGAGCGCTAGAGCTGGGAGTGGCTGTAAGAAAAGAATGCGAATCAAGAAAAAACCACACCCAAAACCACGCCCTTCTGTCGGCAAAATTAATAGTAACACCCCCCCCACCCTTCCATCTCTAGCCACGGCCCTGATTGGATCATTGTTTAGGATAATGAAATGCTTTTAATTTTTGCCGAAGGTATGTATTTCGTTACTTTTTCACAAACCCAAAGTAGCAAATCTGCCGGTCCTTGCCAACAAAAATTTCCACCTGGCATCTCAACGGAACTTTTAAGCCTAAAAGACAACATGTCATTCTTCACTTTCTTGGTACCCAATGTTGTGGGTGGTATGGTCTGTTAATGATATTTTAGCTTTTATGAGTGCAACATTTAGGCCTATTTTCCCCACAGCTAGTGACGAATTTGAGCAATAATTGCAACAGCTAGCAAAGAGTTTGAGCTCAATAAAGCCTACCATGACTGGACGATTCAACAAGTTTATACAGAAATGAAGATTACATTACACGTAGAAAAACCACGGAGATATTAGGAATGACAACAAACAGCAAGCCTTGTGCATTTTCGCACTATTTATTCAGCACAACTTTTTCGTCTACATTTTTCCCACGCTATGAACTACACCTACCTTGTCTCGTTTTCATTGAAAAATTTCCCCCCTTGTTGCCTCGGCCTAGTTCAAATATTCATAACTGAATGTCATGCTATGTTCTTCACCGACTCATTTCCCTTCTTTTAAGGGGTCCAAATACCACGTGATGGTACCAGGTGTTACGAAGTGGAGGTAAAGAAGAATAAGGATTGGGAGCTTGCCCCCTGAAAAGTTTTTATTATCACAACCCTTAGAACTTAAGGGAAGTCATCTTTGAATTTAGAAATACTATCTTTCTTAGTAAGCAACTAGACCTAGCAGATGAAGCCATTAATGTGGATGTAAAAACCGTCAATAGAAATTTCATCCATGCATTAAAGCATCAACGGGAAAGGAAGCTCAGTTTCATATTTTATAGTTTTCGTATATTCAGTTTCATGTTTTAAAGCTGTTGGCATAAGCGTAGGGGAGGGGATGGCAGGGGGGCTGCAGCCAGTTTGATCTTTTGGGCAGAAAGTTTACAGCCCCCCTAAATTTGAAGTATTCCTGCGCTTATGGCTGTAGGGTACTATAACTGGAGGTCCATGCATGACAACTGGGTAGACAAATGCCTACATAGTTTATTAAGAGGCCTTGCAGCAGGGATGTCCCAAGACACTTTCCTTTGGAGTGACCGTTTTGACCATTTGGCCAACTACTGTAACTAAGCAAAAAAGAAAAAAGGTGACGGAAAATAATATGGCCAATTCCAGAAAACACTGTGGTCAGTCCATGGCAGGTTGCAATAACCGATTGAATACCATATAGCACAAGGCTGAATCAAAAAAAGGGCCACAAAAGTCGGAATTCATAAAATAGGCCATTACGGTCGGATTAAAAAAAGTCACAGTTCAACATCACCCCCCTCAACCAATGTGTGCTCCAAATTGTCTAATACTACTAGACAAAAGTGCTATGATATTTTGTAAAGATAAACATTGGACTCATTAAGCATTGCAAGTGTCGTATGCACCTCTAATTTGCCTATAATAACTACAATTTTGGTCCCTACAGGTCCTTACGAGTTGGAAACTCAAATGCAAGGTGAAGACAATTCACAGTCTTTATTTTTGAAAAAGCAGTCACTGAGAAATAGAAAAATGAGTTGCAAAGCTAATTTCTTACATTGCACAATCCACATCTACAATTACCTGTGCTATTACCATTTTCTCTTTCCTAGATTATTTGCCTGCGACGTTGTTCCTATGCTTCATTATTTGTTGTCTGGTAATTCTTATACTGGTGTACCGGAAAGCAAACTTTTTTCTCGATAATCGGGAAGGAGGACGTGATATTGAAGATGACGATTTATCAGAAGGAAAGATGGTGGAGAAGCAGAGTCCGACAACGATAACATATCACAAACTAAAGACTTTTGCTTCATTTGACGACAACACATCGCCAGATGATGATGGTGATGAAGACAATCAAGAAGTTGAAGTCATAGAACATTGTACATTCGAGTTGTCTCTGCGTCATTCACCTGAAAGTAACCATTTGTCAGGCTGTATAGAGGAGGTTAAAGGACTAATGGATCACAAATCACGAAGAGTGAACTGTGTTAGATTTCATATCGCACTTAAACCAGGAAAAAGAAGAATCAAGACTGGGTACCGTTCTCTCAAAGACCTTAGTATTAAGATTTCTTTTGCTCTAAGTAACGTCACTCTAGAAGAATTGCGTGGTTCAACATTACGCCTCCGGCTGTATGGAAGAAGACTGGAGTTTGGGATTCCTGTTACGAAGGAGAAATGTATTGGAGAGTCTTACATCAAACTTGATGAACACGTGGAGAGCTTTTCAGTCTCCGGTGAAAGTAGAACAATACAGGCAATGTTACCAAAGAGTCAACAGTTCCCTTTACATGATGACGATGATCTGTTTTCATATGAAGCCTAAGTAATAAATTGAACAAGAAGAGAATTATTGTATAATAACTGTTGAAACTTAACACTGAAAATCTAAGTCAACTATCAAAGAACGTTGCAACATCTACTCAGTGATCTATTGGTGTAATGATAGTCTACTTGCTGATGGGGGTGTGTGCTTTTGCCCCCACCCCCTTGTAGATAGCTGATATCGTGTTATTGTAGTTTCACTCCCTTTCTGATTTTATTCGAGTGGTGTATATAGGAGCCTTTAGATTATAAATACCATACTGCATTCCTACCAAGGGGAGTATCATTCATAGAACCTCGTATGCTTTGAGAGAAAATCATAAAAAAGGTCACACAAGCCGCAGAAATCAATCATAAACTAACACAAAGAATACAAAAATTCAGAAAAGTCCCGCACATATTTTTACGAAAGAAACGCCCTTAATTTCCATGGATGAAAAAATTGGCCAATTGACCTCTAGAGAACCGGCCACTAATTATTCTAGGAGAAGGAGTGGACGACATCAGAGAGGAAGACCAAATCTTTAACTACGCAGAAGGAGGGTGATAAATTCAAGAGAATTTAAGGAGGGGATGAAAACATACCGCTATAGGAACCTCCAAGAAGTGAAGATTTTGAGCAAATGTGACAAAGAATATGTAACACTATGCAAATGATAATTCATGTATTTACAGATGCATGGATGTACGTGTACAGGTATGTAGGGTGTACTATGTATCTATCTATTGAATGGAGGCTAAAGTGTTTTCTGAAATGCTGGAGGGGGTACCAAACTTTCTACGCTGATTCGAGGGGGTAATAAAGTTCCATCAAATGTGAGAGGATGTTTCACACACTCTCTCCGCAAATAATTTATGACCCGTCGCTAAAAAGTGCTGGAAAACCCATTTCATTATATCTAAATGGCAAAATTGTATATCATTTTGTCATTCTATCACCACACATCCTCAGTGGCCAGGCACCTAAATAGCGGGGAGCGGGGGGGGCGTCACGTCCCTCAAATGCTTGGAAAATGCGATTGCAGTTGGAAAATTCATACTATACTTACTGCACTTGGAATTTGTTGACTCGATCAGGTTACTTTTCTAGGTAAAGTTACAATAATGGGCCAGCTAACTTTGGCTGGTAAGCCAAAGACTACACTTTGGATATGTTAAGTTGATAAGTGTGCTTTTTTATGTGAACTCGCAATGTTAGGCCGGCTAATCTGTGGCGGGAAAGCCAAAAACTAAACCTGGAATTCGTTGACTTGATAAGTGCGCCTTAGTCGGTGAACTCATAATGTTGGGAAAGCTGGCTTTCAGTTGGAAGGCCAAACACTACACCAGCGATTTCATGACTTAATGAGTGCACTGTTCTGGCTGAACTTAATATTTTTGGATTGGTAGGCCTAGCCTTTGTGTTGTCTTCCATATTCTTGCAGCGGCCTTCTTGGATTTAAAACAAGGTATTTTCACTTTGTAGTTCTATTTCTATAAGGTTCGTAATAGATGACGAAGCTGAGAAGGCGCTTGCCAGCTCTTCCATCAGTCTGAAGGGCGTGGCCAGAAAAAATTTTTCTAAGGGTAGAGCCCCCAGACCCCCGTTCTTTCTCCATTTTAAAGGACTTGCTTATTTCCTATAACATTCATGCTTTACATGCGAAACAAATCCCATCATAGGTGATTAATTTGCATATATAATTAGAGTCTGCTCTAAAGATTTCCGAAATGTATGTAAGGCACGCACAATCAACCCTGTAAATAACCGAACCCATTTATAGGTACAGGATGTTTTAAGGTCAAATGAAAATTCAGTTATAGTTGGAATTTTATCCTTCTACGACCCCCCAAATTGAGCCACTCATTTTCATCCTTGCTTTGCTTCTACCTCATTGTGCTTCCATCAATGCATTGCCAATATCCTGGAACGATACATTGTCTTTACATAAAGTTTGAAAGAGCTTATTAAGGTGACCTAATTACTGTTAATGGAAACGGTGCGTTCTGAATGCTGATTATATCTTAGCAACCAACTTGAAACAATGCTTCCATTTTAAACGGATTTGCAGTGGAATTTGAAATGAAAAATAGAATGAAAGAGGAGAACGGCAAGCGCATTTGTTACACTACGAAACGAGATTCCTCTTATTGACTTCAAGAGATTTCAATCCATTTTATTTAATTTTTGATTATTTACCCATGGTAACCCTCAGAGATAGAAGCATTGCAATATTATTCACGCCAAGGCCTGTCGTAATGATGATTACAATACACGCTCTGTTTTTATAAGAATACCTTAATTTTTTCCGCGCCTCAAAATTCTTAAATTTTTCCAATTTCGAGCCTAGAAATAGTCTTAAATTACGTTGAGACATTCGTATATCACGTTCTCGCTGGTTCTACGAACACTGTTTCGAGCAGAAAACTGAAGAAAGAGAATCTTTTATTTTAATAACAGCGTCATTGATTATTCCTTCTCGCATCTTAATTTCTCATTTCCTATATGTCTTATATATACTTTTCAAAATACGAGTTCTTATCATAAGACCCAATCATAAATCAGTATACATGATACGTAGATTTGGGTGTGGATACACGTAAGGAAAATGCTTCACAAGAAAGTGCGTGTATGAACTAAATGAACAATGTGTTGTTGACGCAAATACCTAGTTTCAAATCTAAATAAGCAAGAAATATTACATTGATGGTTTCGCTGAGGAAGGAGTCATACATGTGCAGCGCCAATTACACGGGACTGTAATGCAGGCTTGCTGCGAGGTTGAGAAAACCGACAAATTTTTCTTAAATGCGAAAGGTGTAACTTCGCCTATATATTTAAGGAATATATTCCAATCTTTGTTGATGTTTTGCTACATAAAAAGCTATGCAAGAGTTTATATTTTGTATCGATAATGCAAAAGTACACCTGAAAGGAAATTTATATCAGTGATACAAAAAATTCTTATGTCTTTATGAAGCTTGAACTTTATTCCTGTTGAAAAAGGAGGTAGTAAAATTTATAGTGTTGTAGCACACATACTAATATATATTACTTTTCTATGCTTCTCTACAATGAAAAAAGCAAGCATACAAAACCTAGCTAGGGGACTGTTTATTATTTACAACAGGTGTTAATACCGAAGCGAAAGTGGATGGATGAAAAAAACTTTCTGATAGAATATGATTGTGTGAATATATTGTGTCCAGTCTAAAGCTATCTGTCTCATCAACAACCAAACTTCGCCAACTCTCTACAGTCTCTCCCATCTTCGTCTTGTTGCAGATCTTTCCACTTTCTACCGCTATTTTCACGGACATTGCTCTCAGGAAATCAAGAATATTATTCCTGATCCAGTGAGGCGTGTTCGAACCACCAGAAGCTCTACCTATTCACACCCTTTCCAAGTTACACTTCCTAATCCACGAACTCTATCTCACAAGTCATCTTTCATTCCTAGAAATTCTCAACTGTGGAACTCATTGCCACCCACTACTTTCCCTGAATCCTACAATTTGTCCTCTTTCAAATATAACATCAACCACCTTGATCTTGTCTTCCTTTCCACTTAAATTTTCCCTATTTTCTCAGTTTTTCCTTTGTCGGGGCTTTGTTATAGACCCTATGGCCTTTCCCCGACATTTGTTACTAAAAAAAGTACAAACTCAAGGTTGTATAAGAAGGTTTTAATCAAGAAATCTTTTCTCTTTGGTACCATCCCCTCGGTAAGTAATGTGCAGTCACTAACAAGAATACCCATCTACCAAGCGATCTACAGTAGTAATATGTGCAAACGATCTAACACACTCTTTTTATAAGAAACAGTAAATTGAAGTCCAGGCTGGCTATTCTTAAATTCTCAGGCTGAATTGTTGTTAATTTGTTCTTCAATAAGTATCGTGTAGGCCATTTAGAACTAGATAGAAAGACAATATGCAAGACAACATTGGAAGTTTTCATTGATTAAGAGCCAAATGCTACAACCAAGATGACCTCTCTTGTATATTAATGTTTTTTATTGAGAAAAATTTATAAGTATTGATGAATAGACAGTGTTAGCACAGTATCTAGTTTGGCAAGGAGCAACTAATTTGCGAAAATTAAAGAAAAAAGTGTCAAGACTGTCAATTTTCCTTGGTTTACAAGAAAAGGACATTTCGTGTCCATTTTTTAGCGGAAAGCTTCTGCATCGTTTTCCAAAAATACACTTTACGACAAGGTTTCAGGCTCAGTATTGTTCTTAATTTTCAACCAAATTTCGGGTTTCTGTTCTTATAAAAAAAGAGTGTGTTTGGCCTAGCATTTAATCTTGCATCATGCCAGGACAACCAGAATTATGTTGGGCGATCTTTGAGTGTTAAAGCTGTCAATTCTCCTCAGGATAACAAGGAAAGGGCCTTTCATGTCTATTTTTTAATAGAAAGCTTCTGCATCGTTTTCCAAAAATACACTTTACGACAAGGCTTCAGGCTTAGGCTTTTTCATAATTTGTTTTTATTTTTCCATCAAATTTCAGGCTCGTGTTCTACGTTAATATGCAAGACAGATCATCTTGGTTGTGACATTTGACTCTCAATCAATCAAAACACCCAATGTTGTTTTGTATATTGTCTATGTATTTCTAAATGGCCTAGTTTAAGAACAAATTAAGAGCAATTCAGCCTGAAAATTTGGGAAAAATTGAGAACAACCGGCCTGGACTTCAATTTTACTGGTTCTGGTAACATAAGTGTGTATCTCGCATCACTTTCAGCTACATCTTCTGTGTTTAGGGTGTTTCTCAAATATTATGACATAATCTTGCCACATCTTTTTGCATTATAAAGGATTGCAAGGATTTTACATAAAGACGAATTACAGCCCTCCAAAACAACGTCGGTTTCTTGTTTTGGTGTTTACTTTTAACTGTTGGTGTTCTCAAAGGCCTCTTTGAAAGAATTAGGTGATCCGTTCTACTTTGGTTATCGTTTACATATTTAATACAACTGTGAACAATAATACCTATGGTTCGAAACTATATCACGAAACTCACGGGAGGCACGTCAATTATAAAAAAAAGAATGGGTTTCGCTGGGAAAATTAGGGCTGCCATTTGCATCATTGTGCTATCAAGCCCCAAAAGTTGGGACAATGCGCAGTGGAGACCCAAGGAGTGGTCCTCTTCATGTGCATGGATTTAATTTGCTCGTTATGAACGTATCTACACGGAGAAGATGAGTCACGTGTTTAGCATGAATGATATGACTGGACCTAGGAGCTCTCAATTACTCTGAAAACTAACCTTTATTTCTTCATCACAACGAACGCACAATTTTGAATTGGGAGTTGTCTTCTGGAACCCTTTCGTTGGTGTTGTATACGGTAAGAACAATGATTTCAATTGTTTCGAGGCTGGCTGACTTCTCACTCACTGTTTCGCGAGTGAGGACATTGTAAAACCACACTAGAGCGAGAAATACCGCCAAAGGGAAGGGGTTTCCCACACTCCCCCTAAATGACCTAGAAATGTTCCATGTGGTATCTACTACCAAGTTCTATACGAGACTAATTCTGAGCGAGGAGAGTTATGACTTTGGATTGAAGGACTGCAGGGGCGGTCAGCCATCGCAAACTGGGGGATTTTGGTGCCACGCCTTAAAATAACAACGCGACGTGGTTGCCACACCCATTTCAAAATCTTACTAGAGGTTCCTTACCCCAATCCTGATATTTTCTCATCAAATTTGAACGATTTAAAAAATTGATCTTGGCGAGAAGTGGTGGGGGCGAGGACAAGTCTCCCCCCGTGGTGCCATCACTGAAGGGCTGTAGAAGCAGAAACATGAGAAGAAGTCTTTCCATTATATATATTCAATGAGCTGACAACAAACAACAATAGAAATGTACTTAGGTAGTAAAGAACAATAGTACTCAAAGAAAAAATTTCTATGAGAATGATTTTCCTGATTTTAGGTAAAAGAGAAAGTGAGTTTAATGGAGCTTTTGATTCTTACCAATGCAGCATTTCAAGACTTACGGTTAAAAGAGACCTTCATCTTCAATGTTTTCAAGTGTTTTGATTACATTCTGGAGAATGATTCCAATATCACAAGTTAAATTTGATTATTATTCAAATATATAAAGATCTGCAAAGATTTATAGTATCGAAATCATATATTTCTATATACGTATAAACATTCATATGGACAATGCAAAATTCTTCTTGAGTTCGCTAAACATTAATGTTGAATGGCACTGGTGTTGCGTCCAGATGGAATCCAGGGATTCGACAATTTGTCAATTATTTTCCTTACAAGTAAGGCAATAAACCAATAAAGACTAACTTGATTCTATATACAAAGAATTAACAGCGCTAACAGTAACTCTCTCTCTCTCTCCCCATCTCTTTATCATGCTCTCCTATACACTCATATTAATGTTATAATGAATATCTCAAGGAAGACTAACTGCAGAAGTTGAACGACTAATTCCTTTTGGTACGATTTCCATAGTCAATGTAAGTCCTCCACGGTGCTTGGCGATTTCGCTGAAATCAACAAAGCACTCTCCAAGACAAGCTTCTCTACCTGACATACCATGCCTCGATCGTCTGCAATACACACGACATCTAATTGCACTTGATGCTATATCAGGCATCTTTTTGAACTTCATCTTAAAATAGTCATCCATTTTGCAACTGCCTCTAATATTATGATATTTAGTTTTCAAGATATACTTTCTTTCCGGCAACAATGAAATATTTACTTTCAGCTGATTAGGCCCACCATCCTCTGGCAAAAGCATACCTTCGATCTTTGTTATTTTTCCAGCGACATATTTCTTTTCCGAGTTCAGAACCAGTGATAAGTGAATTTTTTGTAATTTCCCACTATCGAGTGTATTTGAAGCAAGGCTTGGTAGCCTCTGACCCAGATCCCCGTACGATGACAACGATTGCCTATCTAAATTCAATTCAACATCTGAAGTGTTGGACACAACAAATGTCCCATTGCTAGTCATTGTTTCTTTCCCGTTGTCTTCTGCAAAGCTACTTCTAAATCTGTCAACTTCTGTTTTTGGTTTAAATTGCTGATCACTTTCATCTTCATCCTCGTCTGCTTGAAGTTGGCGATAAAAATTGCGATTTTTTTCGCGAAGAAAATAGACAATAATTGTTGCTATAACTGCTATAACCAATATTCCTCCCAGAACTATCGCAAATATTGCATACCCTGGAAAGAACGAAGGAATTTTTACAAATCATCTCCTCTAAAAAAGCGCATCTATAGCCGTGTCCACACTACAAAACTAGCCAAGGCTTGGCCAAAGTGTATGTTGTGTCTACACTACAAATGATAAAATGGGCCGCGCCCAAGATGCAACCCGCGTGCTTGCACAAAATTTGTGCAACAAACATGACTGACTGCTGGCCGGAAATTTTTGGAAGAGGGGAAATCGCTAAATGTGAAATTTTGCCATGCGTCCTGTTTATAAGGCAATGTTGAACGTTGATGTTGAACTGTTTCATCGGCTCAAATGATTATTATTGCTCCATGGCCAGCTGCAAATTCATTCATTCTTCTGATTTCTCAAAACACTCGCAGTAATAAAAAGAAAACTGCCTGCTTTCCAAAGATTTCTCATGAATGTTTATTTTCCTACCACATTGCTTCACATTATACGCCTACGCGATTGCTAATTAAAACGAGGCTCGGCCCAAGTTTCTGTCCACACTATATGAATTGGGACTCGGCATAGGTTGAGCCCTACTCAAAACCTGGGCCAAGTTAGCCTAGGTTGAGCCCTACTCAAAACCTGAGCCAGGTTAGCTTAGGCCGAGCCCTACTCAAAACCTGGGCCAAGTTAGCCTAGGTCGAGCCCAGGTTTTCGCGTCCACACTAGCATTGGCCAGGCCTAGGTTTTCGAAAACTGGAGCCGAGCCTGGGCTAGTTTTGTGAAGTGTGGACACGGCTTATCTTTAGTATCCCCACAAGCTAAGTTCCTAACGAGAAGTATGGTTGCAAGAGCTTTTGGAATTGAAGGGTTATACCTCTGCAATCATGTTCGAGAGATTTGCTACACTTCGGCGAAGCAGGGGTACAATAGTCATCACAAAGTTGGACCCTTAGAAAGCTCACCCACTTAAAGGCATATAGCTATTTTGATGATCAGGGTCTATATGCAATGAAAAAAAATTCCCTTGACTTTTGATGAAAAAGCACAAATTTTTCCTGACTTTTACTATGAAAACCTATATTTTGCCCTGAATATTCTGCAAAAACAACCTTGTCTGCCCGACCTGAGGGGTTATGATGTGACCCTAGACTGCTGACAGCTGCTATTTTTAGCATGGAGTCAAAAATATTTTGACTAGGGATTGTAAAGGCGGATCTCAACTAGACAACTTTCATGACGATCATCTTTAATTGTCGCGAAGACACGTCTGCAGTAGGAAACGGAACCTTTAGTGAGATTGTCAATGAGATCCAAAGTCAATTTCCTTAAAATTAATAAATGGGGGGTCCTAATATGGTCCGGGGGGTTGGAAGAAAATCGAAAGATGAATAAGCGGGGGGGGCATTTATTTGGTGAGAGTACCATTGCACTTATGCTTCGAGAAAACAAAGCTTAAGGAAACAATTTTCTTGTTACAAAGTTACAATTACAAAGTTAAAGACAACACTTAAAAAAGGACAAACTTCAGATGCAAGCTAAAATCTTAAATAATTCCGTGATGATTAAATATGACGTCTTTTCCCTGACCTACTGTATGGAAATGCTATTTTCCTTGAAAATTACAAATTTCCCTGATGTTCTCTGACATCCCGTAACCTAAATGAAAAGGACTATTTTCCTCCTGACATTCGCTGACCGTAATAACCCTGATGGTCCATATGTGCAGGATAAAACGACAATTGGGTAGCAAATTTCCTATCAGTTAAACAACTTATTATACTTGATTGTGTTGTAATGGTTTATAAAATCTTTAACAAACATTGTCCATAAAATTCATGGTAGAAATTCATGGTAGAAATATCCAGATTCCTAAGCATAATCTACAGAATGCCAAGAAAGGATTTTCATACTCAGGTTTTCAAAAAACAACTGAAGATGTATTTGATGAGCTGAAAATAAATCAAACATGACAATCTGGGAGAGCAGTCTTAGTTTTATCGTGATTGTTTGTTTGTTGTTGAACTATACTATTATGATGTAATTAGACAATCACTATATAGTACTACTAATGATTATTGTTTTATTTACAGTAGGTTGACATTGAAAAGCAAAAACCTAATTTATTCCAACTAGAAAATATACAAAGTATATATCATTACAAAATGATGTTCTTGTACTTGAACTATGCATTTTTACAAAACCATGCATTGTTTAGTTTATGTTAATATAGTGGAAACAATCTGAGACCAAAAGCGGGAAACTAAAAACAACCTGGATGCAGGCAATACGAGAAGACCTCTAAAGAATTGAAACACAGATAGATCTTTCCAAAGAAAAAAAAACATTAGATAAACTATTTGGATTGACTAAAAACAAATGACGGGCATAAAGCAGTAAAACGTTTTGTGCAGAGTTAACTGTGTATAACGATATAGAAGTAGTAGTTATATAGCTGAAGGGCTACTCGTGCTAAAATAAGTGAATCTATATATATATATATATATATATATATATATATATATATAAATCTGTATATTCAAAAGCTGCAATCCTACTAAAAAATTATTAAAATATTATACAGAACTCAAGAGAAACATTTTCCACTTTCAAACGTTTCGTTATTGCTTCATCAAAGATCACGTATATTCTCTTTGTTCATCGAGAATAATCGCCGATGAATTACGATCTATGAAGACTGAGTTTCAATCCTCTTCGGATAACATGGTCTTATTTGCACAGCCATTCTTTGCCTTGCGGGACATTTCATATGGATAAAATGAAGTCACCGACTGTGCGGCCAAACTAGGTAATACGCCCCTGCATGTCACTTCCATCACTGACATTCATTTCATTTATAAAAATAAAAATACTGAGAGGTCGCCATTCAGTCATAGCTGATTTTCAAGGGGCCTCTCATTGTCAAGAAGCAGTCTAAGCTGCTAAGAACATAGCTTTCAGATCTGAAGAAGCAGCAACATTCAACATTTTCTTCATCGGTTTTGTTGTTTTCGAATATATTTGTTAGTAAAAGACAAAACACCACTGAACAGAAATCAAATAAAATGCAATGGAAATTTACAAATCATATATAAATACAAAAGAAATTACATGTATCTAACAGTTATAATTAGTTCATTCAAACTGCTTATCGAGCTCTTGACTAATTGGTGTTTGAATTGGATGTATACTGAAGGTCCTGGTAAACCAGCCAGAGGGCTAGTAAAGCTGCCCAAAGTGCAGACGGACTTAGGAGAAGTGATAGCACACCGTAGCACACCAATATAGTGTGACAAAATTTCATCTGAAATAGTACACATACGACCAAAAACACTAGCTTGCAGAGCCAAAATACAGTTTTCTTCAGTTTACTAACACTGCGCATACCAAATTCATTATCTCCTACTGCCCTTTTTGTCATCTTCTCTTGCTGCCCAAGAAATAGCATAATCGGTAGGTTATATGATATAAGCTGCAAGAAAACATAATCATTACGTTATACGTATGTCAAAAATAATATCTGGAAAGCTGCTACAAAATGGTAGATAAGAAAACAACAATTCACGAAAGTGCAACTCTGCAAAAACCTTTTGTCTACTTCTACATTCTGCTCTGCAGCTATGAATCTAACTATATATCTATCTATGCCCATAGTAATGGGGTAGGATGGGATGGCAAATGCCACTCCTGAGCAGCAGAATGACAGCCTTTTGTCACCCCTAGGAATATTTCTGCAACCACGTATTGTTGCTTTATCTTTGTAGCTAAGGAGAGGCCTCCTGAAACTTTTATTGAGGTCAACCTTAGTCTTTGTGATGTGGTTAAATCTTTTCCTGCACACACACTACTCTGGCATTCAAGGTATCGGTTGCAAAGAAAGTAAAATGGTTTCAAAGTAAATCATGGGTGCCGATCATGGCAGCTATTTTCTTGCAACAGGCCCCGTTTAAATACAATGTGCCTACATTTTATTGTTCTCAAAAACTTTTACCCAAAAGTTATGTTTCAAAATTCAAGATTGACCAAAAAGAACTAACTTTTTAGTTGGTCAGAAGAATATCAAGTATGAACCATTCGTAATACTAAAGAATATTCTCTTGCCGTTGCACATCAAACTTGACTTGATTAAGTAATTTTTAGAAGGAGTTGAATAAGAAAGGAGACTGTTTTTAAGTGTCTGTGTGTGAACTTTCACCCTTATAGAGGGACAACTGCCTCTGCCATCATAGAAAGGAAACTCAAAGCTGTTGTATTTGGTGGACCTTAGATACAAGACTGTTGAATCACTCTAAGCAGTGATTAAATGATCCAGCATTCATCAGCACAATGCAATCAGCAGAACTTCTGCAGCGGTGATGACCAAAATTCTCGGCACTACCAAAGCTGAGAACTACAGACTCCTTGTGGGCAGCTTGCTTAAAGATGTCAAGATGCTTAGATACAACACGGGCGTGAAAGTACACTTGTTGTAGAGCCATGTGGACTATTTTCCTGAAAATCTTGTTGCAGAGAGAGGAGCAAGAAGAAAGGTACCATCAAAACACTAAATCGATGGAAAGACGGTATCGGAGGACGGAATAGGGCACTGGAGTGAGAGCATGATACCTGAATACTGCTATTACCTGGTACGCGAGTGCACGGACGCTGAATATGCTCGAATAGCCAGAAAAGAAACCTCTTGTCTTAGATATTATTTTCATTTAGCTATGTGAAACTACTAGCTCTGTTCTGTTTTATTTCTTGGACTTACATGTTTTAAGGATAGCGGTAACATTTCTGACTCAATGTACTTTCCTATACCACTTTTATATGAACGCTATACGAAACGTATTAGATGTAGAAAGCATCTACGGGTTAACAAAAAAGAGAAAGACATTAAAGATGTCTTTTCAATCATTATGGACCATATAAATGACACTGGTTATAGTGCTTCCATTGATGATTTTGGTATTATAGATAATGCTAGTAATGAACTTGATTTACTTATTCCCGGGAGGTTGCTTATCTTTAGGGATCGACCCATGCTTAACCAGTAAAATTTCCCGATGCCCCTGTGTCTTTTCTAAATCCTATAGGTTTCCTGTTGTGGAATCATTCGTCATTTGCCTCCTTAGTTATCTCCTTATTTAGGCGTATTCCGCCTGTTTACTTATTTCACCCACTTTTACCCTTTACTTTCGGAACTTTTATTCAATTGCATATCTATAAACTCCCCAATTTTTCTTAATTATTAGCTGAAGATGGAACAAGCTATCCCGAAACGTTCTGATTAATTTGCTACGTTGATACATGGATATGTTTTTAAGTATGTCACTGATAGTGTTAATGGCAATCTTAAAAAGAAATGAAAGTGGCTGTTCTCTCTAATTTGTCGGCAATGTTGATCGTTGTGGCTATCATCCTGGAATTCATATTAAAGCTGCGCTTTTGATGTCTCAATATCAAGGATTAAAACTTGATTCGTTACAGACTTATGAGCTCATTTTTGAAATCACCAGCATTCAGTTATGTATGATTCATACTGTTCATCGTTATAACCGAAACTTTGTCAAAAATTGTAAACCTGTGTTTTTTCGATTTGCTTGTGATAACATGAAGTCTGAAGCTCTCAGAGTTTGTACCAAGTGATGCCTCCAGGACAATCTTGCCATCCCTGAAACACAGGCATAGCCATGGGTTTGTATCTATCACTGCTGCTAAGTTTAAGTGTATACATAGGAGTACCTAATGAACAAGTTCATCTGAAAGAGTAATTTTTCTCAAGATACCAGCAGAAACTTTCACGTGCGCAGCAAGCTTCCACTTTGTGATGGTTGTCACGCTTCCGGGGTGGCCTTGGTGCGGTTCTATTCTGCAAGAATTATTAATCATCAACTTGATTAATCATTAATTTATAGCTAAATTCCAAATGTAATCCTGTTTAGTTTCAGCCAGCAAGTGAACAGTTGATTGGCCATTGGTGACAATAAGCGTCGGCACATTTTAGGTTTATAGGCTCAAAGCACATTCAATTTTGAGAGTTGACGATAGACTGCTGAGAGGTAACGTACAATACGTTGATTATTGATGAATGATTGTATTGTTTAAAAACCTCGTATTATTCATTGCTCAGTTCTTCTGAATTATATAGAAAATAGTTCGTTCTCTAATATGATATGTTGAACGTTTCGGTAGAGCCATGAAAAGAAGTCCCTGAAGAAAAAAGACCAATTAAACACTGATTCTCTCACAAGTCTGAATTTTAATGTTCCAAATACCCCTTCCAGCCATTATGTAGCCATTAGAGATACATTTATATACACCCTTACTCTGATTCTATAGTACACAATGGCAATTCCAGCCCACTACCATTCGGTGTTGTAAGAACCTTAAGGAATCACTAGTGAGAGCTAGGCATACTGATAGGGATTACTCCAGATATCACTATTTGCTACCAGCTCTTTGGTGGGCTTCATTGCTCAGTCCACCAAATTACTATCTCTGTCAAAGTGCAGCACAGATGGCTCTGTCCTAGCCAGTTGGTTTTCAAACAATTTTGTGAAACCCAATTATGATAAATGTCATCTAATGATTTTTGGCAACAAAATTAATGATGCTACGCTCAACATTGGAAATTCAAAAATAAAGCAAAGCACCCGTATAAATTGAATGACATCACTTTTTGAGAAAAACAAAGCTTTAAAAAGCAGGTTGCAGATCTTTGTAAACAAGCTAATCAAAAGCTCCATGCCCCTGCTCCAGTATCTAATTCAATGAATCCAACTAAAGTAGACAATTTGATGAACGCTTTTGTCAAGTCACAATTCAATTATTGCCTTTTGGTTTGGATGTTCCATGGCAGAGATAGTATTTCTAAGATAAATATAATTTATGATAAAGCTTCAAAATTGGTGTGCGGAGGTGGTGGAAGCGAATAAAACAAAGTGACAGAAATGGAAAATCATTTAATGAGTCATCAACACAATCTGCAATTGGTAATGATTGGAGTTTATAGAGCAAAAAGAATTAACACAGGATTTATGAAAGATGTTTTTTTGAAAACCGTAGTACTTATAACATGAGAAGTGATAATCATTTGCAATTGCCAAAAGGTAAGAACAAAAGATACTGAAAATATCGCGTGCATAGGTAACTTTCATGGTATTCTCTTCTAAAAGATATAAAATGTTCTAACACCCTATCAGAGTTTAAGGAACACATAAAATTATGGAACGGAAATACATGCAACACAGATTGTGCAAAACATTTATACCAGATGTAGGATTCTTTTAAATAAGTATTTGTAATATTTGTAATTAGGTCCTATTTAACACGTAATGCTGTTTCTTTATTTATATAACTTATTTAATTTGAAGTAAGTTGGCCTTACTTAGCATTAGTATGCCATAATTTCTTAGAATGATTTTTTAGAAGCCAACTGTAAAGAAATTAAACACAACACATCCAGTGGTGGAGCATCAGGGTATTCAAGGTATTCAGTGAATACCCTACAATTTCCAGAAAAAAATAATAATATGCACTATGTTGGGATAACGTTACTTTTCGCAAACACTCCTTTTCTATGTGCTTAGCAGCTTAAATATTCAAAGTGAGTAGGTGAGCAGATGTGAATAGTTTGGAAACAAGCAGATTTGTGAAGATGATGCGAAGGATCCAAAAATAACTTCATGCTAAGCAGAAGTTCGTCCCAAATACGCAGTGAATACCCAGAAAGATACTTTCACCAATCAAAATGCTTCATTTCATGAATAAATTTTTCCTTCATGAGCGAAAAAGGCAGAATACGCTGGAAATCGGCTAGAGTCTAACCTCTCACTTCTCAAAGCTCACATAGAGGCTAGTTAAGCATTTAGTTTCAGTGCTTGCAGTGATGGAGTTGTTAGTGAAAACGGAGTAAATACAACATGTGAAAATTATAAAAGGAGATTTGAAAAGTTGACTTATCAGCAAGGAATTTCCTTTTAGAAGTAAATTGTCACGTGGTAGCAGCAGCAAAAATAAAATTGAACTGTAAGTTACTCATACAGGCCCAGTCGCACGAAGGTCAAGTTTCTCAATGTTTAATTTTGCCGTGTTAGGAGGAACCTATAATTTGCTATTTTTACATTCATGAATAATATAGTGATAGACCTCCAACACTCCCCCTTTATTTTCAAATCCATGAAATTTCCTTGGCTTAGCCTTTTTCTTTTATGTAATGCAAGCTGCTAGACTTGCACAATCCAAATCAATACATAGTCATGTGACATCATATCCCCATCAACATACAATTGTTTAGTGGCTATTGTAAATAATGGCCTTTTGTTAAGGTTTCAAGAGCCTTCTAGGTTTTGCAGCTATTGGCCCTGTTCATGATCTGCTAGAAGCATTCAACTTAGTTGACCATGGTGGAATAAGCGATGGGTGATATTTTAGCAGAATATTCTAGAAGAGGTCAAAGCTTTGTTTCTTTTCGCTTAGCATTGTCTTCGGAGTTTTATTTATTGCTATTAGTACTATTATCACGGAATTCTATGCTATTAATGATAGTATGTAAAAAATTTGATATTTAACGACAGTAGCCTCTCAGCCGTAACTGGTTTTCAAGGGCTCTTGACTTAAGAAACGTACGGCCACAAGAAAGTTAAAAGCCTCGCCTAGTTACAATCCGTAGCGCAAATTGGTACAGACAAGTTAGGAGATGCATTTTGCTAGATATTTAAGTTCATGGTACTAAATGCCATAAGACGTTAACTTACTACACCCAAGAACACCAAATACAGCTACACCCTATAATTGAATCCCCAGCCGAAAGTCACACTACGCCATTGATCACTTCACATCATATCATGTCAAATCGTATAACATGATATCAAATCATATCACATCATATCGTATCTCATCATATAACATCGTGTCATATCATGCATATCATATCATATTATATCATATCCTATGTTATCATATCACATCATACCAAGTCATATGATATCAAATCATATCATATCAAATCATTTTTATATCATATCAATCATATCATATCATATCATATACTATCCCACATACGCTGAAGCTATGGGAACTTAGTCAATCCAGACAGCTGTCCTTGCATAAAGCTCACCATCCTCTAGTCAACGAAAATACTTCTCAAATTTATCATAACAAGGCATTCCTAACACGTCAATATTTTTTAACTAATATCTTGCAATGTCTTCAGAACCTACTCATTTCCAGTAACAGTCTAATAATTTATGCATCATGCAAGAGAAAGGTAAACGTCTACGCACACACAGCAAAAAATAGTGCCATGATACAATCTGACATGATTGACCAAAATCAGCGTGCTTTCTGGGTTCAGCGCATTCTAATGGTCCTAAATCAGCTACAAACAATTAGACACAAAAGTTTTGGTTGGCCAACGCGATGAGTCATCTAGTAGGAAGTTGTCTTCTAAGTGACGTTATATGATTTTGCACTTTAAATGGGGCAGTTCTATTCCTGCAGGAATTCGCAATAGAGTTGTGGATTTATGAGAAAAGCAGTTACGTAAAGATTGTGTGAAAAGAAAATCTGGAGGTGGTTGTTTGACGAAATAACAATGAATACAATGTATTTGCACTTTTACTCAATATCTTTACATATTTCTATTGTACTACTTGTGTCAACTCGCTTCAGCCATTGCTCATCGTATTAATGCAATTCATGAGTACAAAGCTAATACAGTAGATTTACTAGAATAGAAAGGACGATAGAAAATAAACCTTGCAAAAAGCTAATCTCATTCACTTGATATCTAAGCTACAACAACTACAACAATCAAAACATATCTTCAAGACAACTAAAGGCAAACGAAAACATGATTCAAACGCGCCGATATCATTATCAACGTAATCAATATTCAACTTTGCACGTGTGAAGGCCTTGTCTACCTAGCTAATTCCAGCTACACTGATGATTGCCAGTGGGGCAATCTAGCTACCACTCATAGTAAGATAAAAGTGTACTGCCTATCCAATTTTAAAGAAAAAATGAAGAAAGCACATTTTGAATGATATTACCAATAGAGTTCCATATATGTAGGTGAAAGGTTCCTGTATCCACACTCCATTTAAATAAATGCCATGAACGAAGCAGCAGCCGATAGAATTTGGTACTATCTCTCCAACAAAAAGTGGCCCTTAAAAACAATATCAAAAATTTCAATCAATTGCTCTTTAGATTGTTCGATTGCTCTTTAGAATCTAACACAGCATTACATTTAAAACATAACTTTCGATTAAGCGATGATTCAGATACTTATGCTGCAAAATAAACAGCACACCTAAAGGTAATGCTAAAAAGTTGCCCCATATGGTAATATTGGTTAGTCCAAAATTCGAACTAACTTACTCGGGAGCCAAATGGAGCTATTCCCAATGATCCATCTGGTTCCACTGCAGGAGCTGCTCCAATTGGTGCAGTTCCGTTTGATTCATGAAACGAGACTAGTTTGCTTTGGTGCAGTGGCTAATAGGGGATGATTCTTTTGATTGCTTTACCATTACTCGCAAAATACGGAAGATAACTGATTGCTTGTGATTGATTAAATGTTTCACGGTGGATCCAGTAAAGAAAGGTGTGGCATTTATTTTTTCAATCTTAATGCATGCGTTGATGGCTAAAGTCTATGTACTTTGCACAAAGTATCTTTCTTAAGTTACGATACAATTTCGGATTTGAAAGCAAGAATCGACCAGAGTCAGTGTTCCTCCATGATATTGATTGCAATGAAGAATGGCCGCCAATATCAAACGATGAGACTCTGGGATATCCAAGGGAGAACGGACTTTTGGTAACAGAACTTTGTAGAAAACGTTGTCGTATAATAAGAATGAAGGGATAATTTTTGCTTTTAGAAGAACAGAGAACAAATATGCGCCAGTCTGTTTCGGCAGACAAACAACTTGCAACAACACTTTACCACTTGGCTAATGAGGGCAGGTAAAAGAAATTCGCAAATCCTTATGGAATTTCAAGGTATACTACTTCAAAGCTCGCGAGAAAGGTGCACATTGTTACTCCAATGAATCAGAACCTCGTCAAATTAAAGCTCCAAAACTGAAGATGAAGTTCAGTTTCTAACTCAAAATTCTTGCGTGCTACATGGTTTCCCATGGTGTTTGGACACAGGTGATGGAACCTATATTACTATACAATCGATAAAATCTGTTAAAATCTAAGGAAATCTTCCTGCATACTCTCTCCTTTCACCATCCCTTGCTACAGTCTTCATCATGATATCCTTCCTTCTACAGCCGACAATACCTTTAAGTCATGGAATTAACAGTGGGCTTTGAAACAAATTTAACAATAATGCACATAGTAAGGAACTTAAATATCATCCTCTTCTGAACGATATTGCCATCAACTATCATCATCATCATGAACGGGTGGTTCGTTGTCGAACTGCCGTGGCCCTCCGCACCAAACTTCTCCAGTTATTCCTGTCCTGTGCCTTTCTTTCTAGCTCAACCATC
>WIPJ01000406.1:16768-35882 GCA_018155075.1 Cassiopea andromeda
ATAGACAGATAGATAGATAGATAGATAGATAGATAGATAGATAGATAGATAGATAGATAGATAGATAGATAGATATATAGATAGATAGATAGATAGATAGATAGATAGATAGATAGATAGATAGATAGATAGATAGATAGATAGATAGATAGATAGATAGATAGATAGATAGATAGATAGATAGATAGATAGATGGATGGATGGATAGATAGATGGATAGATAGATAGAAAGATAGAGAGATGAGCATGAAGCGTCAGACTGCAACCTAAAAGTGTGCGGAAATTTAAAACTAGATGTAATCATAGAAGCCAAAGAGCCCATGAGTGGAAGCTGCCTCTCTCAGTACATAAGACTAAGTTTTGAGTCTTCATGTAGAAGCATTTCCTAACCACTTAGACCAGGGGTCATCAACTTTTCTGGGGTTGGGAGCCAAACTCACTATAAACTAGCCTTTCGATACCAGGTGCTGGCAAAATAGGACCCCAATTTAGGTACTGCATCGGGAAAGTGAAATATTTAGACTACAAAAACAGCCAAATGTGAAACAAAAATCAGCACCTTGTCAAAACAGCATACTACTTTCAAATTATGTGCACTCTTTCTGCAAGCAATGGGGTCACGTTTGGGGATTGGTGGCCGTTTTGCCGGACCGGACTTAGCCCCTAGGCAGGCAATTCGTGGCTCCGGGGCGGGCAATTGGTGACCCCAGACATAAATAGAAAGTAGATCTAACTCATCCAGCAATGTGGAAGTGTACTGTTAGTACATTAAATTTTAACACTTGAAATGTACAAGTTAGAGCAAGATAGATAGATAGATAGAAATATACAAGGCAGCTGCTTTCTGTATGTTGGATACTTTTATTGATGCTCAATGGACCATGTTAGATAGATGTGACTCCAAATCTTGCATTTCTTTGTACAACGTGTCGAGCAATATCAAGTGAAAAATCGAGAAGGTTTTACTGGAGCCATAGGTGTTGTAACAATCAATTATTGAGAAAGACAACTGAATCAAATTTCTCTAGAGTTTATGCTGCTACAGGCAAGACAATGAAGATGATCCTGCTGCACTGTTCCATGTTTGAAACTAGCTTGATCTATTTTGATATTTAGTACTTAAATACTGGATCATGAGGTGAACCGACTGATAATAGTTATAGAATACAGCTCCATCTATGCATAGAACAAGGAGCAACTAAATTGGGATAATTGAAAGGTTCTATGGCCTTTCCAATACTCCGAAAATCATACTTGGTATCAATGTCAAATGTGTAAAACTATGTTTAAATACTTGATTGTTTTGGCATCTCTGGTCATGCACTAAAACCATTAGAGTACTGAAAACTTTCATACTTAATGTTAAAAAGTATTTTTTATACAAAACAAAAACGACTGTTTCAAATTCCAAATTTGCAAAACGACCCGTCACATGGAATTTGACAGTTAGAAGATGTCCATACAAGGCTTTACTATTGAGTTGTCGAAGGCATCCTTCCGGGTCAAGCTTCCTGATGACTCAAAGTAGTACAGCTGTACTGAAAATCGTGTATCTTTCGAATTTGGAGACGAAGTATCGACATTTATATTTCAAAATATGTAGCCCATTGCTTGCATCTAGCAGGAAAGTTCACCTGATTTCTCAAAAGGAGTAGCTAAATCCAAATTTTTGTAACTTTACTGCTAAAATTGATTGACAAGAATGAATATATCGTAAAGACTAAGCAAACTAATGCAATTCATAAACCTCTTCATAAGAAGTAAACTTTCATTTTGAAAAACTAACATACCGTAAAGACTCGATAAAGCCCCCTCCGTTGATTAAACCCCTTTGAATAATTCCCACCCTCGAACAAGCCTGTATCTGGCTCGGTAAATAAAGGTCAAAATCAACGAAAGCAGTCAAATTCAGCTATTGTTTTCTCATTTGTGGTAACATTTGATGTGAATGACTGCCTTAGCGACTTTCCCTTCCATCAATCTATCTCAATTTACATTTGAATCAAAATGCAAAAGAGTTTTCGTCTTTTACAGCAGTCCCTTTTTCAGAACATTCGGTAGTCTTTCACTATTTGTCACCATTTGGTACACTTCCAAACGTGTAGATATAAATTTGGTAGGTTTATAGCATACAATATTCTACTCCATCTACTCGACTAAAACCCCTTCAAATAAGCCCCACCCTACAAATCATTTCTGACAAATAAGCCCCCGTGGGCTTAATCGAGCCTTTACGGTAGCTGAAGAGGAGATCAATATCAAGAGAACCATTAACCGTTGGTGAAATTCCACCTCAAGCAAATGTTTAATAAAAACCGTTATCCTAATAGGCTGCAATGTCAAGCTCTGGGGATTCCCTTTAAGATGTAGGCTGAAGTGCAAGAGTGATAACACAACTGAAACAAAGGTGTATGAAAAAACTCATGGTGAGGGACATTTTGCACGAAATTTTCAAGTCTACTTTCTATGATGCCGATGGGGGCGTGAGGGGGCATCGCGTCCCCCAATATTGTAATACTTGCAAGAAAGTTGATGAAAAGTTAGTCATACCGTAAAAGAGTTGGCCACATTATATTCCGTGACCTTTTCTTTTTTTGTTAGAAACAATAGTTGGTGAATTGGTCAAAACGTCCCCCTTCCAACAGAAGGTGTATCGGCACATCACTGCTATGATCTCTCCCAGTTTCATTGGGTGTTCAAGCAGCAGATACGTTAACCTTAACGGTAGCTTTATTGCATCATCATCTAACGTTCCCTGTTGTGCTCTGCATCGGTTCACAAGCTGCGTGAGTCCAAAATTTGCCAACATTCATGCATAAATTGGTAGCCTCTTGCTTTTTCACTGACAAGTAAAATCACCAACAAATTAGAAAAAATCTCACGTAGTTCAACTTTTTGTCACCAATCTTCAGTTTTACGCACTGCGAAGAGGATTCTTCATTGTACAACGAAGAGAAAGAAGATCAAAACAGCTCAATTGGAAAAAAATTTGTTGGCTTACTTTCAACCAAAATAAACATTCAGACAGCAGAAAATAGCTTCGCTATCAGGGGAAAAGAACATATTTAATCTAATCTCCGCTCCTCCCTTTCCATCTCACTTAAAAACGATCAACAAAAAGAAGAAAGCAACCAAGGCAATAGGAACTGTTGAAGCTGTCTGAGAGGGAGTACTCAGGATGGTAACTCAACGTTGTTTTCCTTTCTACCCCACAATTATCTTACAACAAAAGGAAAGACCTCTTAGAGAACATTACGATTACCGTAATTGACTGAACAACCGCCCAGTGTCGAATAATAGCCCCTACCCAAACAAGCGCCTCGGGGAAATAGCATAATTTAGCACTAAGCACCCCTGCTAAATCAGTGCTCCAGTTAAATAAGCGCCCCCATTAAGCAGGAGGGAGCTCTCCTTTGAAACGATTCAACTGGCCAAGGTGTATTTAATAGTCTACCACAAGCCCCCATTGAGCAGGAGGGAGCTCTCCCTTGAAAAGATTACACTGGCGAATGTGTATCTAATAGAGTCTAACATAAAAAGTAAGCATTGCAATGTAGCCATTTATCCAAGCTGCTCATTATAGGAATTATTTAAGAGTGGTACACCAGCTGAAGAATCGCCTCGTGCCGAAGGCGGAATTTTGAATAAGCTCCTCAGGCAGTTATTCGGTCAATTACGGTATTGCAGAAAATGGTAGAAACTTGCGAGATTAGGTCATGGCAGGGCCGTGGCTTGAAATTTTATCTGGGGGTGGGGTCGGTGACTGTCTACAGAAATACAATATTGTGTGATATGATGCTACAACTTGCAGGGAAAGTGCTTTTCACAAATCAGCCTTTTCGAATCTACCCCTGCTCTGCTTTTACCGTTTTTGCTATAAAAATGACAAAACCACCCTGTTTTTCACCCTCGTACACACTCCTTTTCATAAGAATAAATTTTATAACAATACTGAAGCTCAGAATTGTTGAAATTTAAGAAAAACATAAGAGTATTGCAAGACTCAAGCTTCAGCAAGATTTGGAATTCTTGTGTTAGAGTTGTCATATTGTTTGCAGAATAAATTTTGCACTATCGATACAATATTTGCTATTCTATTCCACTTTTGTTTTGCTTTGCGATGAAATAAGACATCAACAAAGATTTGAATCTATTTCCTTGGTTTTCAGGCGTAGATGCACCTTTGGCACTTGGAAATAACTTAGGGATAATCATAAGTTCAAAACCAGAAAACTTTAAGAATATTGAGGCAAACAGTTAAATATTTAAAAAAAAAGAAAGTTTGCATGCAAAATGGCATTTAAAAGAGGTGAAAAAGGAATGAAAGACTATCCCGCTTCAATGACCTAACTGAACTGAATGAACAGATGGAGAAACATGAGACACTGTTTGTTTTACTGTCTAGGCCTATAACCATCAACTCAAATCTTTCACTTTAATACGTGTGCTCGTGCAATGAGAAGGATGAACCAAAACAGTCAAATTCAAGGGCGTAGATTTTCACAATTTTTGAGAGACCCCAGAGTATATAGACTGGATTTCGTACGATATGAGGACGTTAGAACAAGACGATATGAGACTACCAAGAGAAAATACTCAGTAGAAATGAGGCAGAAAGCAACAATACGTGAGAAGAACAGAATACAATCAATTGGAAAAGAGTTTTATAAGTTGGCGAGTCTATTACCTGATACAAACGGAATTAAAAGAAGCCACCAAAGGATACTACAAGACACAGTTGCATATATTCATGCATTAGAAGTTGAGCTGAAATTAATAGACGAAGACAAGCTCCTCGAACAATGGACGGCGAAAAAGGAAAGGAGAGCAGTGCAAAAGCAAAGTGAGAAGAATGAGAAAACTAACCTGAATGAAAAGCGATTTTCAGACAAAGTGTGCAGAATAATGAATGAAAGAGGGATGGGGAGATCCTTAAGCAACGCCAAAATCTGCGGTAATTGCATTGGTGACTTGCCAGAAAACTACAACGATTATATATATGGCCAACAGGCCAACCATGGTAATTACGCAAACAGCTTAATAGATTATCGGAATGCAATTTACAATATAGAGCAAAATGATTACGCAAATTGCACCCAATTCTGCGAGGGAGAGCAAATCCAGCAGCTTCAAAATGCATCAAAAATCAAAAATCAAGTCAAGCAAGAAATTATTGAAGAAAAAGATGATTTTAATCTTTCAAAAGTGGAAAAAGATTGGGATATTAAGGAAAGCAAAGAATTGACGAAGAATGAGGTTACTGACAACACATCAAATGAAGATGAAACGAAGAATGATGGCCTAGGCTTTGGCAAGTTTGTTACAGGTCTTAAATTCCAATCATGAGCAAGTGACTCATTGCTAACCAACCAATATAATATACAGTGGAATCCCGTGAAGCAGTGACCGGATCAGGGCGGGCCAGTTATCACAGAATGGGTGGGCTTTAACTGGGAAAGACGTCAAATGACCAAGCCCTTAGGCTGCCAAACCCATTTCACAAGGCTGCTAGAGATCCTACCTTAAACCTAACATTTTCTTTTCGGATTTGGACGAATTAGAGAAATGATGTTGGAAAGAACTGGAGGATATGCCCCCTCAGTCTCCCTAATGCCCCGGGTAAGTAGCACTTTTGCTTAGTCGGATTAAGTCAGAATACTTGGGTTAAGTCGTACCCTATATAAGTCAGAAATTTGCCAACTGCACCTATTCTCTAGATCCCTCCCGCCAAAATACATGTATTTTTATCTAAGAGAAAATGGCTTATAAGAAAGTAGTACTCGACTGCCGAAAATTTTAAGAAAGTTCAGAACTGGATTTTTGAGACATAAGAAAGGCTATGAGTGCTTAAAATGCGATTTATCTGTGTACGAAATGTTGTATTGATGTTATGTTAGCTTTCTTCCAATATTTTAACTTCTGTTGTTTACTAGATTTATCATAATTTCGGTCGTAAACAGAGCGTTTCACTGTTTTCTAATGTTCATATGGCGCCCCTATGCAAGGAACTGAAACTCAAAACACTTTTGCTAAGTAAGAGATAAGAAAGTTTTGATACTCGAATCGTGAAACAGTTAAACCTTCAGTACTGGGCGAAAAAAACCTTGTAAAACAAAAAACGTGTACTCCCTGCAAAAATCGAACATAGACAATATAGTTACTTTACTTCTTTAAAATGGTCTAGCGGAATTGGATTGCTTAATTTATTTTATCAACACTTTGGAGATGACTAAGCATAATAATGATCAGTCGGACATTTTCGCACTTTTTTTAAAGAAAATATGACTTAATGTAAGATTCTATAGACTCAGAACTTCATAGACTCAAACCAATCTTCTATTCCATTGAAGGCACGGCTTAACGGGATTCCGCTGTAAGAGCGAATGCAAATTTACAAATGATGCTGTAATTTTAGAAGCCTCGGAGGAGCGTGCATCTTTCAAAAATTTTTCAGTATGTTGGAACTAGGCTCAAATAAAAGATGCTTCACTTTCTAGCTAAAAGTTGTCTAACTTTTGTCAATGCGAATCACTTACAGATTCAAATCACAAATGGAAGGATACATTTTTAGATACCAAAATGTCAATTTACAAATGACAAAAGTTTCAAGGGAAATCAAAATATTTTGAGAAAGTGAATGTTCGAGATTAGGGAAGGTCGAGATGCTATACAACACCAAGGTTTTCTTATAGTAAGCCGAATACCGAAATTACTAGAATAAGCGCCACGGCGCTCATTCTTCGTCGTACTTCAAAATGCGGCCCTTACTTTCAAAGTAAATAAACCAAATTATTTCTAATAACAAAATATACATTTTCAATATCATAGGCATTTTCATAATCCGCTAAATACATCTTTAACTCAATCAATAAGAAGCAGGCAAAATTTCTTGATCATAGAGTTAAAATATTTAATACTCGCACTCTATGTTCTGGATACTGAGTTGAATAAAAAGAAATCCCAATACAGTCACGAAACAGGCTTGTACAGAAATCCCAATACATTTCGAACCGCTACATAATATAAATGTGAGTTGGTCCTTTCCGAAGCTTATGAACTAATAAAGTAGATATTTATTGACTTCTTCTTTCATTTTGTATGCTTTTCGTGTCATTTTAAAAATAACGAATACCATTGAAATAATAATAGTTAGCCTTGGCATTAATTTAATGCAGGGCGGCACTTATTTCAATATCCAATCAAGAATTGCGGCACTAATTCGAAGGCAGCGCTTATTTGAGTGATTACCAGGAAATGAATAATTGTTTTAAAGTGAGCCATATAACTAAAGAATTGCATTACATTAGGCCAGACAGTGGCGGATTGAGACATTCGCAACATTAGTCGCATCACTAGTCACTAGTAAACTTATTCTAATTTATTTTACTTAACTTTGTTCTATGTTAATTAAGTCATTGATTTGTTAGGATTCTCGTGCGTTGGTTTTAATTAATTTATAAAGCTATTTCTAGTCTACCAAGAGTAAATTAATTCATGAAAGGAGGTGAAATGAAATGAAAACATTCACAAATGCGAACGTCAGATTTTTGATAGAGAAATTCATCATATGAAACTTTTTGGTGGTCATTTTTGCAATTGAAATTTTGTGAATGTAAGAGATTACCCTGGATCCGCACCTGAAATTACTCTGGATCCGCACCTGAAATTACTCTGGATCCGCACCTGAAATTACTCTGGATACACACCTGGGGCTGAAGATGTGTATTGATAATAATTATAACTTTTTTTGAAATTTTATCATGACAGAATTTAAGCATAAAAATGTAAACCTCTCTAAAGCTAGGCAGTTTATACTTGCCTTGCCCGAATAGCATTACAAGTACATAAGCGATAATGAAAGTCTTGAAAAGTAAACAGTTCTGGCTTCATCCAGTCTTTAATTTCTGCTGCAGAAAATCTAGGACTTCGGTCCACTGGATATATTGCATTTTCGACAAAACCAAAATCTTTCATCATGTCGAAAAAAGTTGTCAAAGAATTGTTCATGACATCAAGTACTCCCACAAATAGATTTACGAAACGAACTTCCTTGCATTGGGACCTTAGCACCAACATTAATTGTCGATATTTCGTTTCTAATCGAGGCGGAGTAAAGGTTGGCCTCGTCGCCAACATTCAGTTCGAGAACATTAAGACAATCTGAAGGCAAAATTAAGAGAAGATGAGGTCTCAATGTGTCCCTAGAAATTACAGGTGGTCTATTAAAAACAACAATTTACTCAAAATTGGTAAGAGAAATAGTGTTAATGCACACCAAAAGTATAATTATAAAAATCATAAATTTGCAATAAAAGTAGTACATAATTTACTGCTGCAGTCAAAAGTTACGGACTTAATGTTTCTTTTAAAAATCTCCAATATTTGGGACTCCTTGATTGCTTTTGGCAGAGTCTCCCATAATGTTTGAATAAAAAAACTTGACATTACTAGAGCTATGCAGGTGTGTTCACCAGCTTTGGGCAAAAACAAGAGTAGTGCTACCACGAAGATTATACGGCACGATATTGGTAACAAATACTTCTGCCATGAGAGATGGATTCAAGTTGTTTATAATTTTATAAATCTCAGTAACGAACAGCTGTGAATTCCTCTGGTGAACAGACAATTCAAAGAATTAACTCTGCACATTACAGTCGGTTCGATAGCGAAACATTTGAACTATGAAGCATTTCATTTAGCATACAAGTTAGAACGGTGGTTTGGAAACTTTGCAGAATAATTCCTATGGCGGTTCCCTACTACAAGCCATTACTATTGGCCGTCCTCTGCAGCAGGGGTGGCTTCAAAAGGAGAGTGACTGGTACAAAGTGTATTATGCCACATCCCTAAATTTTTAAGAAATTTAGTTATCTTATCGCCGCGAAATGAAAACAATGACTGTCCTGGTAGCAGGGGTATGCCCAAGTAGGGCGTGGGGGTACACATTGGAAGGACAAGAACTGCAACTGTAGACTTTGCAAAATATATATACAACTGGTTGGGTGCCTAACATGATATGTATCAATTTTTATTTTACACTTGTGTTATAACTTTTTAAGCCAGTAGGCCTTAACTAGCGGTAATTTTTGCTATCTTAATTTCTTTTGCCTACTATCCATAAAGTGTTGATATGATATATGATATATGATATAAGATATATGATATATGATATATGATATATGATATATGATATATGATATATGATATGATATGATATGATATGATATGATATGATATGACATGATATGATATGATATGATTGATATGATATGATATGATATGATATGATATGATATGACATGATATGATTGATATGATATGATACATCCTCTACTTTTTGATGAAGCTGTCGATAACAATTTGGCTAATTAGTAGTGTATTTGTTTGTAAGTAAAAGCTGGCCTTTATGAACATCGATTTTTGACTAGTAGCCAGTTGGTAAATTTCTTTTGTTTCACCCATCACTAAAATTCCTTCGGTGCGCCACTGCTGGCCAGCATACATCTTAACGTCGAGAGTCTGACACATGAGCTTTTGAGACGCTAGATATCAATTAACGCAGAGATCTGTAACTCGCACTGTGGCATAGCCAGAACACGAGTATACATTTTTACCATTTACAACCCGCTTTGTACTCACGAGAATATATTTCGAATGGATTATTTGCTTTGAACTACAGCAGCTATTTCCCTACCATCTCTACCAGAATCAAAACTGAAACTTTCAAAAGCTTGTGACATTGTTCTAAAAGTTGCCAGTACAGGTAGAAGTTGGCAATATTGAAGACAAATCGTCACTTTTGAGAGGGGGTAGGGTTCAGTGGCAAGATGGCATAAAAGTATGCAATAATGGCGATAGTGGGAAGGAAGTATTGCGATAGTGGGAAGGAAGTGGAGTGTCAAGGGCTTAACCCTTCAAACATTTCCGGAAGCACGCCCTATAACACTTAAGAAAATACACTTCTTGAAGGTAGAAATATGTCCTGCCTAGATGGAAAACGTCAGATGACATAGTTTATGTAGTCAAAAGAAATAGTAAAGAGACCTCTCAACTTCTCTATAGCAATTCTGCATTGAGCGATATATCGATTCGTAATGAATGAAGCTTTATCGCCCCTAGATCAATCCTCAAATTTAATTTATTGCCCGGTCAGGAAAATGATTGAGACAAGTTTTCAAAGCAATGAAATCATTTTCGGAGCGTGGTAATCAAGAAAACAGAGCGGCCTCTACCTGTAATGTTTTATGAAATTTCTGTACGGTCTATAGCACGACGTTTTGGAAAAGCTTGGGGTATCTACTCCCAAGGGATACTTTGGTTCTTCAACTGATACGTTTTGAAAGTAAATGGACATTTAAAACGGATGAAAAAATCTTACTTCTATTTAGATTGGACGCCTCAATTCTGACATTAAACATTACCACAAAAATAGGGTGGCTGCATTTTTGTCACTGTATCAGTTACATAGAAAATGACGTAATAGAGCAAGGAATTTCATGGAGTTTTCAGTCGTTCAAATAATTGATCAACCAAATACGCACTGTTTAAAGTGGATTATTCCATCCAATGAAGAACAAATATGGTCAATGAGAAACACATCACAAAAAAGTTGACTTTAGCCCACGGTACAGATACACGAACTGTAGGGGGGTACATGAGGCACCTACCTCCCAACTCTTCACAAATTTGTATGTAAAGTGCCCCTATGAAGCTTAGAGAGTTGCATTTCCTATGTCCATACAGTAGCTGAAATGAGAATGAAAAGACTGGGCACCACGAAGAGCAATAGCATCAGAAATAAACAAATACTAGAATCAATAGACGCATCTTGGTCATCTCAATAGTAAGAACTGAAAGCAGCAAATGAGGAGAATTTGTCAGTGATGTAAAGGCACATAATGCTTTGCCAACATATTTAGAGATTGAGAAATCATACTTCCAGCTCAAACAAAGACTTACAGTGCAGTTTGTTAATTGTAGACTTTTACATCTACTATGGACTAAGGACAATTAGGTCTCAATAAATTTTATTTCTGTAATTTTTTACTTTTTCTGAGGGTAACACGGCTTCTTTCGATAGCAGCTACTGTGTTGGTGTAGATGCAACTACACTGTATAAAGAAATACTTATCCTTTCTCCCAAAGAGTCCTCTTATTTCATATGCTGTAAGTGCCTCGCCTTAAAAAACATAAAACTGAGCTCAGGGGGTAATTGATGAGACAAATCACAACTCAACACCAAAACTAGAGCTTAAGTTTTGCGTAACAGGTAGTCATGAAAGAAGAAAAAAGTAACTAGAAAGACACCATATCCTCTAATGTGTGGCCACCTGTTGAGAAACACAACTCTCCTATTGAGGTAAATATTAGCACCACCCCTATAATCTGGGCTCTAGAAGCTTGCATCAGGAACACTTCTGAGATCTCACAGTTTAGAGTATCGGCCCTATTGTAAGCAACATCCAACAATAAAAGCTGGAAACTAGCCCTTCCGAGGAAATTCAATGCAGATTAGAGCTTTTTTCCAACACCACCTTTTCCATGACTTAGGCGACTTTTCCCCTTGCTGCCCTCTGGCTGCACTACTGCATACAATAAAGAACATAAATATTCCCAATATCCATAAAGATATTTGTGCAAGTGCAGAGTAAATCACTGATTCTGAACTACGAAACACATACCGAAATAGTTCTTTGCGGTCCAACTTCGAATACACAATGGCCACATCACGATCCATATGAAGGTGTTGAAGTAGAATAATTTTGCCTATCACAAATTAAGAAGTATCTTATCAAGTTTGATTTCTACAAACATTGTACTAGTCTCCAGGGTATCCACAACAAATGAAAGCTTAATGGAAACAGGTGCTAAAAACTGTTGCCCTTGTCAGCAATTACCATTAACTAGCTTGAATACCACATATCTTCGAGTTGGCCCTCTCTCAAAAAAGTCCCTATCCTAGAGCTAAGACTTCTTAAAAAGCTCCCACTCCAATAAGCTACCACGAGTGCATGCAACTTAAGCTATTTGAGACTCTACTAGTGCTCTATAGAGTTATGAAAGAAAAAGCCTTGTAGTTGGTCATATTCGTGTTGACTCTCCAAAAATAAACTGTTTATTCTACGCTACAAACACAAGCAATACGATCAGGGAGGGCCACGGGGGTGCAACACTCCCAACTTTTGGAACTTGAGAAAACTCAGGTGAAATTAGGTCATTTCATCGTCAAACAAAATCAAGTAATGTTTGAAGAGTTGAACGCTACAAAATACTTGTACAACAGTTGCAAGAACGTATAATTGAAGGAAATATTTACCATATTTGCACAGCTTATCTCAAAATAGCATTTTCCAGCCTTCTGAAAAATCTTATTTTGAAAATGTTTTCTCCAGGCCCAACCATGGTGGGCCCTATAGCATATTGAAAGTTTTTGATAGCCATGCTTGTCTTCCTACCTCCCCTACCGCATGTAAATAGCCAAAAAACTTTGCTTTAAGGCAGTGGCGGATCCAGGAAATATCCTAACATTCGCAAAGTCATAGATGGCCACACCCAAAATGCCAGGCCCATTTTCGTTTTCATACGATTAATGATAGTGGCAGTTCGTAGTGCACTTCGGCACCCATAGACGAGTTTCTTGCACATTCTCTTTTGATTTTGGGAAGAATCAATTTGAATTGATTGTATTCAGTCTGCTTTTCATGTTGCAGCAATGTGAAATAGTTCTTTAGCTGTCAACATGATTCCTTTCTAGACATTTTCGTACCAGTTTGCAAGCCCTAACATTGTTTGCATTTACTACTGGCGTAATCTACTGGGCTCATCTTTCGTCTCTAGAGAGCGTTTTAAGTACACGTGAGTGAATTGATGCTAGCTTGCGCAACTGGATTTTGCTTCTATTCAACAATAGTAGCCGCAATAGGTAATCGTTGGCTAAGACTGTAGCAGCAGTGGCTTGATCAGTGATCTTCATGCTAAGGAAAAGGAACTGATCCCTCAAAATAGTTTCATCATACACTTATCATAACAGCAAGAAATTTCAGCTAAAATTAGCGCACCTAGGAAGAGAAATAGTCCATGGAGCGTCGAAAAGGTCAAAATTTTCAACTTATTGCCTCAACTTTTTCAATATGCTCAACTTTCTCAACCTACTGAACTTTCTCAACCAGCCCAACTTATTCAACATACTCAACTTTTCACCATGCTTTACTTTCTCAACCTGCTCAACCTTTTAACCGCTTTTAAGCTTTTCACCATGTCCAACTATTAAACCATGCTCAACTTTTTCAATATGCTCAATCTATTCTGCTAATATTTACAGTTCTTCTCGAGACTGTGATTTAATGCTCACATGGAAAGGAAAGAAAATGTAGCGAAAAGTTCAAACGTTTTTTTTATTGACTTAATACATATTTGGAATTGTTGTACTTCAATAAATATTGGGAAATGTGTAAATATTTTTATTGACTTCAATGATGTATCTATACGTTGCATTTGATACCGAAATTTGAACCTCTACTGCTCTAGCTTTAATCCCTTCTGTTGCTACGCTGTCCTTTGTTGTAGATAAGGGCACCTTTTTAACACGCCTCTTCTCGTAGACCTTTTCGCAAGAGTGATACGCTCTTTAGTCAGCTATTACAGTCTTTCCATTCGACTTCTTGTGATTTAAAAGGACAATTATGAAGCAATACCTTTAGGTGCGGTTGTACAATGAATTTTTGCAGACAAGATGAAGGAAAGGGAAGGAAGATGGTGTGGGGACGGAACCCCCAAGAAATCCTTTTGAGGGCCGCAACCTTTACTTCGATTACACATATAGTAACACCTTTCTTAGCAACACAATGGTATGCGAAAAGTCTGGAAATCGTAGTGTCTCAATCAAAGACTGGTGACAAGAGATTTTGTAACTTCAATTCATATTCAGTTATGTGAATGATCCTTTCCTGTAAATATCCTAATCTTCTTTAGGCTGTAGAAGTATTTGCAATCCATTAAGGTTCTGAATTTATTATACTCCCTGCAAGTTATACGTTTTGAGCCTCTTTTTAGAAAGCCTCATTTCAAAGCGGTAGCTATCATAATATGAAAATCCAACAGCCCAGTTTCAATTGTTGCAGAATTTGTGAACCTGCTGGTATCACTTGTATGAGTTCAATGCAAGTTAGCCTGTCCTACTTAAAACATATACGCTCCTTAACGACATTTTCTAAATTACAGCTATTCATAAAGTCCTTCAAATTTCAGTTTTTTCTCACCTAGGTCAAAATCCCTAACTATTAAAAAATTTTCGTAATTAGCTAAAAAAGTTCCAAATATTTACTTAGTTCTTAAAAGAAAAATTTCTTTGATTGTGAAGGAGGACGAAAGGTGCCAATAAGTAGCCATTTTGTTTTGTGAAGGTTTACTTTAACAACCCTGTTTTCCATTTCCTTGGAAGCCAAAGTTCTTATTATGACTTCTCTAGTAGGAACACAATCTCTAATATCTATTAGAAGACCTCCCTCATGCTGATTTCTATCTGCTCTTAGGGGTGGCATATAGCCATCAATGCAAAATTGGTTCGTTGCAAAACTGTCATCTACTTCTCTCTCTGCTGTAATTAGGATATCGATATCTATATTTCTAGAAACCACACATTTCAATGCTTCTAGCTCATTTCTAATTGCATTGATATTTAGGTGTGTGAATAGTAATTTCTTTTTATTAGATAGTCGCATATTTTCTAGAATCATATTGGCAATCTCATCCTCCCTCTCATCACCAGCCTCCCTCTCATCACCAGCCTCCCTCTCATCACCAGCCTCCCTCTCATCACCAGCCTCCCTCACATCACTAGTATCATCTATAACGCCAATTCTAGAAGTTTCAATGTTACAGCTAAATTTTACTTTCAGATGTTTAGTTCCATGCGGTTGTACATAAGCAACTGCAGTCGTCCCATCAATTCTATTTAATGAAAATACAAAATTGGACGCTAACCCTCCATTGCCAAATCTGTTTAAGTGGAGTCCACTTTGGTTCAGGTGTTTCGGGGAATCAAGGTTTCCACTGTCAATAAAGCCAATATGTCTTTTCATGCACTCATCTTTTGTGGGTATAAAATACTTATTGTAATGTCATGCATGAAATTTGTCATTCTCAACTAAAAATTCATACAAAAACTAAATTCCAAGCAAAACAGCATTACAGTAATTTGGGGTCACTTGGACCAGCCAGGCAACTTGGACAGGTAAGGAGTATGAAAAATGCAATGTACATTACATTGCTGGCTATAGCGACAACGATATATTAATTAGTTAATGGTTCTAATTATCAACTAAAGGTGCTTTGAAGTCAGATGATAAATTTTGTTGCTTTTGTGAGGGGCTACCTAGTCAGCACCAACTCCAGTGCGAAAATTTACATTTTCAAAATGGCTACCTTTTGGGACTCCATATTTGTAGCAGATGAATAATTGTCAAGGAGTGTGGATGGGAACTACACGGACGTATACCGTATCAAATCAAAAACTGAAAAATATATGGTGGCTTCCACAAAATTAGTGCTTACTTCCACCAGTGCCTTTTGTACAGGAAATATGGTAGTACCTTATGATATGGGGTACAATGGGAATGATCAGCTACAAAACCTTAAATGCCGTTTATTTTGTATTTTGAAATATATGAAAAGTGATTTCATATGTAGTTAAACAACCTCAACAGCACAGTAGTGGCTTTCAACCTTTCCCTTAAGCGGAAACCTATGGAAAAGTTCCAGCCCATGATTCCAGTGTCTCAAGGAGCCCCTGTTCACACAGTTGGACAGGAGAATTAAAAATTACTGTCGATCGTAGAATTTGTGTAACTTCTGTTCACCGTCTTGATCTTTCTTTTTCTAGGTACCACATATATAGCTACATATAGCTACATACATATAGCTACATCATATAGCTACATCATACATATAGCTACATCATATAGCTACATCATACATATAGCTACATCATATAGCTACATCATATAGCTACATCATATAGCTACATCATATAGCTACATCATACAGCTACATCAGAAACTGAGAGATTCCGGTTGCTGCTCCAGTTGTTCCAAGCTGGAGTTACTTGGACCAGCAAGTTTTTTTTTAATACAGGAAATATGAGTACCCTAGTTTGCAAATCCATTTGGTCATAAAGAACTAAGCCCCTTCCATCTTTTTATGCACCAATAGCAATGAAAAGTAATAGGGGAAAATTTTATACGCAAGCAAAGCTGAGAAGTGGTACAAGCAACCCCAAATTATGGTACTTACTAGGAAGCAGAAATTGGTCAGCATCAAAAATCCCGGAAGTAAATCCATCAATTTCTTTGATCCATCCAATGAAAAGTCAACTTCTGTTGATGATTTCCTATGACTTGAATCCTGTGATTTAAAAACATTAGTGTTACTTAATAGCCTACTTAAAGAGTTGTAAATTGATATGCAGACCTTTCCGTTAAGCAATACAAGGCAGTAGATTACCCGTGCCTAGGACGGTGATTGTTCCTTAAATGCCGCAACCCCAAAAGCTTCAAGAACTCGTTTTTAACGATTCTTGCAAACACATCTTTAACCCGACTAACAAAGAGCGTGACAATTTGTAAGTAAACGCCCAAAGGGGAATCAAATGCTGATATTGAGAAGATAGAAGTTACAAGAAGTAAAAGGTTAAGTATGTTCAAACTCAGGCAAACACATTGGCAAACCCCTATAACCTTCCCCGTTTGCTAGATATAAACTAAAAGCTGAGCAACAAAACCTCAGATTAAAGCCATAAATAAGAAAATAATTCCCTTGCTTTCCCTAACTTTTGGCAAAAAATGGTACTTTCTACCCTGACCTAAGGAGCAAAACTACTACATTCACTTGTCCCTAATGAGCTGCATGCTTCTACATAAAAAGCCCTACTCTCTCACCTCAACAAAGATCTTTATGCGGTGAATGCCAACTCTGTAATCTTTAGCATTCCAAGGACATACATAAAAATGTTCAGCTACTTTTCTTGCATTCTCACACAGAATTCTCTCATCAAGAGAAACAATCACATTACTGACTTGCAATTGACTGAATACAAAAAACCTTGAAAAAAAATCATCCGCTAAAATCAACATTGTTAGCCTGAACGGACATTGTTGCTCCAAGAATAGGGCCATGAAAATCTGAAGATAAGGGGAAATACTCTTTATGGGGCATTGTTTCTATCTCCCTAGCAAAACAATAAGTCGCTTTCAAAGAGACTAAGGTAAAATCTCTTGACTTTTCTAGCCATAATACTCCTTCTGGCATATGATACTATCCTGGCAAAGATAAATGTACTAGGCCAATCATAAAAAACAATAGTACGCATATGAGACTGCCTTGGATGCCATTTGCTCAATGAATTTGCACTCTGTTAAAGCTTTTTGTCTCACATTTTGTCACCTGTGGTGGTGTGGGTGTATTTCTTTAAGCCTCACGCACATAGCAGATTTTTATCGTTGCGATATGTGATGGTAGAATTTTCCAGTTGCCGCACACAGCAAATATTTATCTTTGATTGAAACAATGACTGAAGGGCTCCTCCATGAAATATTCTTCCAACGATGTGTGGGAGTGATATTTCAGGCCAATCCTCTGCTCTTCTATTAGCACGTCACGTGTTCCACGATTTTTGTCGAGAAACACTGCACACAGCAGCTTTTTATTTGTGGTCTCCTGTAATCAAAAACAAATATCAAACATGCTTGGTCTCAAAACTCAGTCTCTTGTGATAAAAATTGTTAGCTTTCAGGCACCGTACACACCAGATTTTTTAGACTTAGGACAAAAATTGCATGACACAACGATAAAAATCTGCTGTGTGTGCTAGGCTTTAAGCAATGGGGAATTTCCTAGCCTACCATCAACGGACTTTGAGGCCTCTGCCATTGCAGAGTGATTGTCCAAGGGTCTATGTTGATCTTTCCATTTAACGATCTGTCACTGGATGATAGGGCACAGAAGTCGTATGCCTGATATCATTGGAGTTGATGAACTATACAAAATCCACAAGATACAAAATGTGGTCTGTTGTCACTCACAATCTGCTCGAAGTTTTCAAACCATGCAAAATATCTCTCAGTGCACACATCATCTTTCATGCTGTTGAGGGCCTCATAAGAAGAACCTTTGGTCACTTTGTTTCCACATCAAAAACAACCAAGAACATTAAATCCTGAAAGGGAACAGCAAAATCTGTCTCCACTGTCAAGAGGCTGGGTTCCACTCCCATGGGGCAATGGAGTCGTCCTAAGCATCATCTGATTCAGCAGGCACACACTGCAGCTCCCATCTTTGCCTTCCAGGTGTTGCTTCATGTTCTGCCACCGAACAGAACTCCAAGCAAAGGCTTTTATTTTTACAATCTCTTGGTGACTATTATACTCTTCATTGAGAACTGTCCATGGAGCTTAATAGGAATGAGCACACTCAAGCCCCAAAAGATACAGCAGTGGTTTTCAACCAGGGTTCTGCGGTAGAACACTAGGGTTCCACCAGTGCAGTCCAAGGGTTCCACAAGAAGTTGCACAAATGCCATGATCGATAGTAGCCTTCAATTCTTCTGTGCAGATATATGAACAGCCTCAAGCCACTGGAATGTTGCTTTAGGGTTCCGCTCCAGGAAAAAAGGTTAAAACTACTGAGATACAACCTTGATAAGCTATCAGTTTGTTCTTCACATTATCTTTTGGTTCTATAGCAATACTTTGTTCTTCAAATTTCAATAGTCCAAAAATCAAAATATCAAGCTGTGTGGCAAGGAACACTTCTGAGGAGTCCATATCTTTCTCCTCCTTACCTGGTAATTGCAATGGTAATATATACAAAGTTTGTGCATTGCAATGTTCCCTAGTGTTCTTATGCTCAATTTTAAAGTCAAAGCCAAAAAGGAATACAACATAGAGTTCAAGTCATGCTGCAGTCATAGCAGGCGTACCTTTCTCTGGGTGAAAAATGGCAGTCAGGGAATGACGATCTGCGATCAACCTGAAATTGCAACCATACAGGCAGATATGACATTTCTTCACTCCACCATATGTTTGACAGTGCTTCCTTATTGATATATGCATAGCTAACC
>WIPJ01000406.1:40550-59406 GCA_018155075.1 Cassiopea andromeda
TATATATATGTGTATATGTATATATATATATATATTTATATATATATATATATATATATATATACACATATATGTTTACATATATATATAAATATATAATGTATATGTGTGTGTGTTGGATAAAAATCTAAAAAGTTCTTGTGAGTGCACATGCCACACTTTGCAGATTGGCGTATTAGGCTAATGACAACAAAACATAAGAAGAATCATGGGACTGCATGTTTCCGCATGTGCAAAAACTGCAATACAGGAAGAACATAACAACAATGTAAGACGAATCAAAGTTCATATGAACACAGTTAAACATAAAATATTTCTGCATGCACGCCACATATTGCAGCCATGAAAAGCATAATATAAATTTACTTATTTAGACTTTGCGTAGATGAAGGGTCTTATATATAAGATTAAAAAATGTAAATGAACCCAAAAGGCCCAAACGAGATACAAATTCATACCGAATATGGGTGGAATGGAGCATTCTAATAATAGGCTCTTGTTCAGGAACAATGAAGCGTGCATCTTTTGGGTTTGTCACCAATACAACTGGCATCTCAGGAAATGTTTTATCAACAAATGAAAGCATATCGTGATCAACTGCTAAAATCCTATACCTATTGTGAAAACGAAAATAAAAGATAACTTACTGAAATGCGTGGATATAAATTAAGCCACATTTTACTATGCTACTAAAAATGATAGAATTATCAATACAGAAGAAAAGTAAAGATGCCAGATAATCATTACCACTTGTTGTTATTCACAATTGATTTCAGGTCAACTAAGAAACATTGCATTCTATACCTGCGATTCTCTTTCCAATCACCAGCTTCAAGCTCAAGATGGCCATGGTGAGCTCTTCCATACATCTGAGGAAAGAGGCCACCAAGTGTGTGTAAATGGCCACATAAGTAAACAATCCCATTTCTGCAATATTTAGAAAAGGCTGCAAATATTTAAGGTATACAAAAGCGCTGGATATTCAGAATGTTTTCATATGCCTAAAATAGCGGCAACTGTAAAATGCAGGCCGGTAGGTCTTGTAAAATGCAGGTCAAAGTGCAAAACAGGATGCTACATCAATAAAAAATTTTCGAAGGATAAAATTTCGGAAAAATGTTGACCAGTCTTTTCAATCACAAAACCGAAATCACGCAAAATTCTTGAGAGACTACAAAATAGATCTGTGCGTATAAGAACAAATAGTCTGTATGATGCACCAGCTGAGCCGCTTCTGAAGTCTTGGATTGCCTAGTGTCAGTGAAATGGTCCTTCAAGAATCTGTAAGCATGTTTTATACAGGTATAAATAATAAGGCCCCAATCTATCTTACTACCCTCTTCAATAGAGTTTCCTCCGTAACAAATAGATTTTTTCGCAATTCCGAATTAAATATAAGACCACCAAGACCAACAACAAAACATGGGCAAAACTGTTTTGCATACAGGGGGGGGGGGCTATGGTTTGGAACTCCTAACCTAACGATCACAAAAAAGCTAATAGCTTCCAATAAATTAAGATGAGACTAAAAATCATGCTTGTAGAATAGTAAGAAATTTTCGTGTTCACTTGTTTGTTTCTTTTCTTTTTTTAATTTATTCTTAATTCAAGTAAGAAATATTTTCATTTAGTATGTTTGTACTATAAATTTTTTGTATTAGTTTTTCACATAGTCCCCTGGAAAACAGATCTTTGTATCTGAGGGGTCACCATGTTTAAAGAATTAAAAATTAAATGAAATGAAACGACATGGAAATCATTCACGCGCCTCTTTCACTGTTGATGAACTCTTGAGCAACTTGTATGTAGCTAAGAATCTGGCTTAAAAGTTTATAGCACGAAACAAACTCAGAGCCCAGCTTCTTGTCAAAAAAATAGTCACTAACGCCATCTCGAGCACCCTCTGAGAATCAGAGTTTCTGAAATTGATACAAGAGAGGAGGAAACACTAATTATCTATTGTACGATAATTAGCTTGATTGTCTACACGCTTATGTCTTCAAATGGGTCTACTGACTCAAGTGCAAGATATCGTTTCATCAATTCCAGCTGATTTGAACCACTTTCGTATCAAATCACCGTAATCAAGGAGTAATCGAAGAGTAATCGAGCATATAGCAGTACAGGCCATGGAGCCACCTAACATCTTCTTGGCTTAAAGGACAATTCCGGGATAAATACAACCTGCGCTAAAAGTACGTGTTGGAAGGTGATAAAAAGGCTAATGCTAAAAGAAATTGAAAATTTGACGGAAATTTCGAGAAATTACGCAATTCGTGTTTATCTTTCTGCATGTAGCTTCTCCACAACTTCTCAGACCTCTATTTTATCAGGGATCTTTTGTGCCGTCAGAGATGATACTACATTCGATCGCAATCTTAGAGCAGAACATAAGCCTGTGTTCACCTCAGTGTGTTATTCGTAATATGATCCAGTCTAGAAGTATGCAAGGCTGAAAATGGTTAAATTTTGTGCATACAACGTTTTATCTGACAGTAGGAAGAGGAAAATAGGCACATCTGAAGAAATTGCAGCCGCATCAAATGGAGCGCTTGCGATAAGCCATAGGTAGCAAACGAATTCTTGCAGGTATCCGTCAGATGCTATGTGGCAGAATATTTGGAGTTCCAAGCAACTTTGAGTAATTTTAATGTGAAATCCCATTCTCAATCAGAGAAAACTACGAACTAAGTGACGATTCAGGACATAAAAACCTGCTAGTATCTTCATGTATCTGTCAAAATTTTGTTAGGGATTTGATTCATGCTATGGGCAAACCATTGGCAAATTACCGGGGCATCAAACACAGTAACAAAATAGTTTGCTAAAAGGAAAGACAAGTAAGATATTATCTATAATGGGAGATGTGTTAATGGGGGGTATGGTCGCATGACACCCGTCCCCCCATGTGTACAGAAATTCAAGAAAGTTGGCTATGATGCAGTGACCTTAGCAACCATTTATTGAGATGGTCCTATTTTCCCCTTCTTTAGTCATTTTTGCAAAATGCTCACCAAAGGAAAGTGTTTTAGGTTTTAGCACATCAGTGTCTGCAATAAAAAGTTACATGGAAGAATGTGTGTATCCCAAAATTTTTGTTTTCTATTCTAAATTCCATAAAGCTCCAGATTATAGATCTTCTGAGGGAACTAATTGATGTTATATTACACGCACTTTCATAAAGAGAAGCTGCTATGAGTTTCTATAAATTTACTTAATCACTACTTCTTATTCAACATTGTTTCCAACGATCCACAATGCAGAGTCAAGCAAATAATATGATAAGCACTAAAAGGAAATTAACACAATTCACCTTATCATTGTGCAATTCAAGCCCTCATGTTATACAAATCATTATGCAGAAATATATGACAAATATTGTTTTTGAAGATATCTTCACAAAGGGAAAGAGAGTGGAAATCAAATGATTTCTAATGAATCTAATATATTCACATCAAATATAACACCAATTCACAAATAATCTAGTATATTTTTACAAATAGTCAAGAATATACACAGTGATGTAACAGAGATACTCGAGGCCTCTCAGAATTCAGCAAGACTGGGGCCCCACCTTAAGTTCTGACCTCAAACAATACAAAACAAATTGTCTCCTGAATACCTGTGAAGGGCCCCTTCAGAACCTCAAAGGCTTGAGGGGGCCTTTAGAAGCTGTCATAACCCCAACCTAAATCAGTTATGCCACTGAACAAACAGGTATTTGTCCTTCCAAGAGAAATAAAACCTGTGACACAAATTTAAAGCGCAGCGCATAGCACCCTAACAAAAAACTGCTATTTTATTGGTTTGCAAGAACAAATCACAGCAAACTTAGCACCAATCACTGCCAAGATCATTGTTTCATCTAAATCCCTGATGATCTTAGAAGCAATAGCAAGCGTTACCACCCCCCTAGGAAAGCGAAAAAATTTGTCAAGCCATTGAATTTTACATTTCGAAATACGCTATTACGATCTTCAGCGATTAGTTAATAGGGTAGACAAATCTGGCACCGTCATGGCAGTAAAATATTACATAAATTCGAAAGCTTCTGTGATAAAGAGTTTACATCCACAGATATGAAACTGGAGAGTAGAAAACTTAGTTTTCCTGCGAAGGAATCAACATAAACATCTAGTGAAGGTGCTCAAATGCTTTTTGTGGTACAGCCATCACCTGCATTGCGATTAAAAGAAGATTGTAAGAACTGTAGGAGATAAAAGATCAAGACAGACAACGAAAGGAGAGACAAAATAACGCTGAGAGAAATGCAAAGAAAAAAGATCAAGGAGTTGAAGAACAAATGAAACCACTCTCCATTCGAGTTATTAAGCAGAAAATTATGCGGAAAGAAAATTCAATAAAATCTTTGAGAAATGACAGAGCAGTGTTAAAGAAATTGTAGAAAACAAATGAAAAATTTAAGACATGAAAAGACAAGTCTGCAGAGCTACAGAAAAGGATTGTACGGTTGGAAAGGAATAACAGAAGAAATAAACTTAACCATTTGAAATCTAGAAAGGCAGTGGCAGCAAAAGTTGGAGATGGCTTTGACGATGTTGCCCATATAGCAGAGGGAAGAATCAAACAACAAGAAAATGAAATCATGTTCTTGCAGATACAACTTGATACCCTAAATGGAAAAGCGGATGATACAATGTCAGAAAATCAACTCTTGGTCAAAATTAAGAAGTAACCTTCTACTGTTAGGCTATTAGTGTATGATGCATTGACAAACCAGGTCCCATCAGCCAATGTTCCTACTATAATGGAAAGGTCCAGTATCAAGCTTGGTCACCCAATCGAGCAAATTCCATATAGGTCAACTGTGGAACAAATGGCTAGAGAAATGGGTATCATTGCACAGTTGCAGACAGCTGAAGGGAAAATTAACAACAAGAATGTTACTTTACCTTTTGATGTAACAACACAGGAAGGCATACATATCAGTGCAACATTGGTGACAACAGCAAGATCAACTCTTGTTGCTGTAACTGACCAGGTTCCAGGAGATACAGCAGAGGATTATGCGAACCATATTACTGATTCTATTGATGACTTGGCAAGTATCTACACAGAATACCATTCAGAGTAAGCTACCAAGAATTAAGAAAAAGTTTGATAGACAGCAAAGCAAATACCATGGCTGACCGTGCTGCTGTAAACTATGCGTCGCAGACATTGCAGGAGGATTATGCTCTCTGTCCATGAGGCAGGGGTATGGTACCCATGCCCCCTGTCAGAACACCCCAGAATGGTTTTACCCGTGACAACATATTCGTCTGATGATTGCTAACAGCCTCTAGTACTATACATCTAGGAATGGCGCTAAGAGAGGGCTAGGGGTTATAGCTCCCATCGGAACAAGCTTTCTCCCCTAGCTTCCCCCTTTTGGGGAAAAATTACCCCCATAGTACACATCTCCGTGCAATAAGCCTGGGCGCATTTTAAAGCAAACAATTTTCTCTATTTTTGGGATACATTTTAGTTCCTTCAAACGACTTTGAAATTTTTAGTTACATACCTTCTGCCAAGCTGGGTATCAATCCTGACAATGGGTAGCTTTGCCAGCTATGAAGTAGTCACTACATAATGTATTACAGTACATTCATTTACGCATCCGCCCTTTTTAGCAAAAAAGCAATGAAATGTTGTTTCTTTCAGATATCTAAAAGTGCATGATTAGAAGCTGACTTTACATTCCCATTCTGAAGCTCCAATTCTTTCAAGCTTGAAGTTAGGCCTTTCGTCCTCTTCGTTAGTCCTAAAGTATCAACTGCGAAGATCGCCATACTAGTCCAGTTGCTTAATGCTCAAAGCACTGATCATCTATGACGTCATACTGACCCGCGGGAGTGAGCACAGTCAATCCCATCCTTTTCAGATTAGGCAATTTCCGCATCTTTCCAGCATTTTTTCTCCAAGCTCGCTCCCAATTTTAAAAAATGAAGGCTAGATTCGAATTCAGTGTGTGAAAGTACCCCGATCAAGCTAAACTTCATTGTATCCTCCTTTACTTGATATCGTTCAAAGAAATACTTTTACAGACTATTACACACTTTCTCATGAGATCTCTTCGGATTCAAAGAGTTTCATTCTGCATTTTTCCACTGCGCATGCGCAGTCAAAGCTAAACTTTTCGGCATGACGAACTTTTGGAAAGAACCAAATTTCGTACAAATAAATATTCGGATAAATGTTTGTCCGAATATTTGTCACGTCGGAAGTCTCTGTACTTAGTGTTAGTCAGAAGCTTTCAATCTCTTGGGGCTTGGAAAAGGCTTGGAGCTGTCAACTATATTTTTCATTGCTCGTTTCCATGCTCTTTGTGAATAAAAACTATACACCAAGAGAGGGAATGAGACACAAACAAGGTGAGGAAATCACTACCATAGAAATATTTTATCACTTCAAAACTACAAAACTACGACCACACGAGATTATACTGTAGGTATTTTTACAAGAGTTGGTATGAGGGTTGCCAGTTTCAAATTCTACAAATTCCCAAAACAGGGCTCAAAAATCCCGATATCCATTGTTTTCAACAATAAAATTCCAAAGGTTCAGTTACTCTTATGACGTCATATATCCACATCACTATTACTAATACCTATCTAAATGCCCATCTGCAAATTAGCCTTGGAAAAATAAGAAGCGCCCCAACTTGCATGCATGGATTGATAACATCATATGTTGCTGCGAAGAACCATGTGATCCCCTGAGGGGTGTGATTGGATTGCAAAGGAAATTTTTAATAAAATTTGCGAGTAACAATACGTACTTTGGGGGATTCCGGGCCAAATAAATTAGGCCGCTGGTAACCCAAGTAGCTGGCTGACAGAATTTGAGTCAGGTAGCATTGCCCTCTGAGCAACTTTGTACAATCACACCCTTAGTCTTAAAGAAGGTCTTTTTGCATATAAAGATACATCCATTTTACATAGAAAAAGGTAGCCCTGCTTACATACTTCATCTGCTTATTTTGTTGTGGTGTAAATTCAGAAATTGAAAGCAAGCAATATCAATGAACACATGAACAGCTTTCTAATAAGTTAAAGATATTGACTAGCAATTATCTTGAGCATTTTCTATAACTCCCAAGATTTATCCCAAAGTTTTCAGGAAAAATTAAATCCCAAGAAAAATCCCATAGGCTTAAAATTCCAAGTCTGGCGACTCTGGTTGGTATGAACTTTTGCCGAACCGTCTACTATGTACTATGCAGTAGCTGATTCCGGCAAAAGGTTCATACCAACCTTTCTAAAAATGCCTCGGTAATGACGAATTCAGCTATTACGTGCTTTCGGTTACAACCTACTATATTTGATTGCTCAAAATAAATTCCTCTGGAAATAGCGTACTCTGTAGCCTTTCCTCGCATTTCCTCGTTGCAGGTCCGTCAAATTAATCTGTGCTACCTTGGCTAAGATTCACTTCTAAGTTGTAGCTTTTACTGGCAAACTAGGGGGTTCACTGACAGTTGTGGGAGCATAACAATGCGCTATGGCTGGAAATCAAAAGGTTTAGCAATCGCACATTTACAGTAGCTTCTCAATAGAGGCAGATCTTTAGCAGAAATTGTTGAAGCCAAAACCAAAAGCAGTTATTCTATCACAGTTGGGATATAAAGCCATTCATAAAGTCAAAAACGAAGATTCCACTGGCATTGGCTGTTCAAAAACATGCTACGGACATCAACATTGAAGTAGCTTAACATGTTAAGATGAAATTTCCAATTAAAATTGTACTATTATTAACAGTTGAATACAGCACTCCTTTTACCACAGTGGGTCGAAGAGTCTACAGGGTGAATGCCCCAGCCCTCTGCTCTGTAATATGTGCTTCAACAAGTTTATCAAACACATAGCAGAAGATCACTATGGTCATTGTGGATTTCATATCAACAAAAATAGTGTTGCAAGGCCAGAAAAACCCGGAGGAAGATTTCTTAAATATATGCTAGTTTTGAAGAAGGCCCGGCAATTTACAAAAATTCTTGCTTGAGGAAAACTCTGATGCATGCAAATGAGTTGATCTGACACGAGGAAAATGGAGGGACAACATGGGGAACTTCAAATCGAGGCTGCATAATGAGGATGGTTATACGAAAATAAGTTACTGCCGGAGGAAGGTTTGACTCTTTATGGATTCTGCAACTCATACCTTCTAATTGTTCACTTCAATGAGAGTAAGATATGGGTGATAAGGCCTCGCTTCCACTCACCCGGATATTTGCGAATACGAAGAAAAATCCATCTTCTGGGTAGCGTACTTTGGAAACACTTAGCATTCTCAAATATTGTTCTAGCCGTTTTCACCTGTTTCCAATGGCCCATGTATGTAGAATGACTCTGAATGCTTCACAATGAAGTGAGATAAATTACGTCAGCAAAGTATGAACAAGGGTGTTTCAGAGGGCCCTACACGTGATTTCATGACTGAATAGGCCTATACTACGTCAACACATGTTAAGTTGACATATACTAACCACATACTAAGATTGGGTGATGTCAGCTGGTCCACAGGGGTAGAGACAATTCATTTGTCTCTACCCCTTGACTCGGGGTGGATGATTTTCTCCAGTGCAGGGGGCTGGCGGTGGTGGTTTGTGTTAGCAGCTTCTAGGTTTCAGGAAAGGCTTGGCAATTGCTTCTCTTAATGTGAATGGTGTACGTGGCCGTCTTGATGAGGTAGAACTGCTACTAAATAACCTAGGTATTCACTTTCTTACTTTAAATGAAACAAAGCTCGATAAAAAAAGTTCCAAAGGAGTTATCGGAAATTCGGGGTTACCAGCAGTTCCGCCTTGTTTGGACATGCAACGGAGGAGGAGTGTTAGTTCACGTTAGAAATTCAATTAAAGCCAAACATAGGGATGATGTACCCTCTGATTCTCTCGAGCTTATATGTATAGAAATAGAGCCCCATAAGGGCAAACCTTATTTTGCTATTGTATGGTATCGACCACCTAGTGATCCTGTCGGTTCCTTTGATAAGTTGGAGAGAGCTCTTGCTTACTAAGATAAAGAGGGAAAGGAAATGATCCTCCTTGGAGACACGAAGTGTGATTTTACAAAGACAGATAGTGATCAGCAAATCGACAAAAATGCTAGACATATGGCAAATGTCTATGGGTTGTTTAATCTGGTACAACTTGTTCAGGAAACAACAAGAGTTACCCTTGAAACGGCAAAAATCATTTATCATATTGCCACGACAAGTACTAGAAACATTATAAAAGTGGGAGTCCATGTGGTTTCTCTGAGTGATCATTACATGGTTTACTGTATTCAAAAATTTGATGGTGCAATTGAAAAAGATCATAAAAAGATAAAAACTAGGAGTATGAAACATTTAGTGAAAATCAATTCCTGTCTGATATTTCTGGTATAAGTTGGAGTCAATTATTCCAGCAGACAGATGATATAGATATGCTTGTCAATAAATGGTCTTCCTTGTTTTCTTTTGTCATAGAAAAAAGTGCACCGTTAAAAGAAATACGCGTTTCTGAGAGATATTGCCCTGATGAGAACTAGGGATAGAGTAAAAACAGCCGCTCTTAAAAGTACATCAAAAAATCTCATAGATGCATATAGGCAGGCTCGAAATAGGGTTAATTCTCTAAATATCCAGCTTAAGAGACAGTATTTCTCTGCCAAAATCTCTGAATGTAAGGGGAACATGAAAGAGTCTTGGAAAACTATCAATGAGCTATTGAACAAAAGATCAAAATCTAGCAACATTGATTGTCTTAAGGGTTTTGAGCATACCTTTGTAAACAAAAAGGCAATCTCAAAAGCAATGAATAATTTCTTTCGTACAATTGGAGAGAAGCTAGCTAGTAAAATAGATGCAGTTCCAAACCCTCTTCTCTCTGGTGAAGCTACCAAAAACAATAGCAGTGTTAAGTTTCCATTCGGCTCAATTACAGTAAAAGAGATCAGAGATGCAATTGCCAAGATCAAAACTACTAAGGACTTTGGGAAGGACAACATTTCCTGCTACTTCTTGAAGCTAGCCATGCCTTATATTGAAAAGTCATTGGCTGATTAATTAAACACGTCAACTGAGACAAATCAGTTTCCAGACCTATCGAAATGTGCCAGAGTTACAACAATTTTTAAGGAAAGTGGTAAGGCTGAAATGTCGCATTACCGCCAAATTTCTGTTCTACCAGTCATCGCAAGGCTCTTTGGAAAGCTTATCGCCAACTATACCAGCACATGAATGATATCGATTATTTCTCTTTTGAGCAATCAGGGTTTTTGCGCCTTCATTCTACTGTAACGAGTTTAGTTGAGAGCACTAATGACTGGTATAATGGGATGGATCTAGGGAAGTTAATAGGGGTAGTTTTCTTTGATATCCTTTGCCAAAAGCTGGAATACTATGGTACTCAAGGTCGGGATTTAGCGTGGTTCAAATTCTACCTCTCCAATCGTAAGCAATTTACTAAAGTTAATGGTGTTGACTCTTCAATCTGAGAAAATGAAGATTGGTGTACCTCAGGGCTCATGTCTTGGACCTCTTTTATATCTTATTTACATCAATGATCTACCAAGGGCTGTCCAAAATCCAAGGATGTCCATGCTTCCTGATGATACGTGCCTTTACCACCAGTCTAGCAATATCTCTATGCTAAATGAGGCCACCAATGAAGATCTTTCGTATGTTGATAACTGGTTCACTTAATGTCATGAAAACACATTCCATGCATATTTCTACAAAACCTACACTAAACGCCCTAAAAAGCAAAAGTGAATCTTTAAGATTAAAGATTCAGGTAGATGAACCTGAGGTTGTTCAAAAAACTAAATATCTTGGTGTTCAGATAGATGATTCCCCTGGATTGAAAGGAGCATATTAAGGTGATTTCGTCCAAGGTCTCAAAAGCAGTAGGGTTTTTAAGGCACGCTAAGCCCTTTCTACCAGAAGAAACACTTAAAACCTTATAAAAAAGGATTATTGAACTGCATTTTCGCTACTGTTGTTTAGTCTGGGGGTGTGCTGGTGTCACTGAGATTAACCGCTGATGAACCTTCTTTCGCTTGGACTGATGATGAGGATGAGCTGCTTCCTAACATTGCAAAACTAGCACATAGTACGCCAACGATGTTACATGGCACTGAATGGGCACATAGTTTATTTAAAGTACATAGATACTGCTGCAACCATGACTAAAGCATCGGATGATTTCAAACCAAACGACAAGGAATCTTCAGATATTATTGTTCAAGGCCTCGTCACTGCATTTCAAGTATTTTACCGCCAAACCAATCAAAAATCGTAGTTGATGTTGTAGCATATTAAAAAATATCTGGGTATGAATTTTTCCACTAATACTGTGCGTTTTTAAATTTATCCGTGGTCAAAAAATACGATGAAGGTAACGTAGACCAAAAACTCAATATTTCATCATTTTAGTACAAACGCAAGGCAATTCAATAAATTTTTCTCCATATTAACAAATGTCTGGGTCTTTGGAAACGGACCTAAGGAAGTTGCAAAATGCATTCAATTGCAAAGTGCAGTGGACACTTACAGGCTTCCCTGCAGCTACGACCGAATAAAAAACTTCCAGCAACATCCTGTTTTCAGCTATGAACTGCATTTTAAATGAACTGCTGATCTGTAGTTTACAGCTGCCCTTAGATGGGTCTCCTCAGTTTTTAAGTAAATGAATAGAAATATGAAAGCTATATTAAGTCTACTATTGAGAACTTACTGTATTTTGTCCCTTAAATAAGAGGGTATTGTTGTCACCGAGAGTGGGTAATGTCCAAACCATACGCTCAAATTAAATTGATTATTGTTTGTAGTAATTCTGTTCAATGCTTTAACATCTTCCTATGTAACAAAGTATAATTATATGCAAATTACAATACCAGGAAATTTACTGTATGGATAGAAATACAAGCACAGCAACTTTCTCTCACAGCATTATCAAGATATCAAAAGCAATAATTTGATGTCAATAACATCAACAGGCATCACTATTTCCAACTATCATTACTATTCCACTCATACATCATCACTTCGTTACTGGAATCATTTAATGGCACTACAGTGCCGTGATAGAAAAGGTAATGTGCTACAATAGAAAGTTGTAATCTTTTACTAAAACATGGTGTAACATAAAGCAATTGAAACCTATATTGAAGACATTCATTAGAAAATACATATTAAAAATACCTGTGTAAGCATTCCAAAGAAATTAAAAGGTCTTTTCGGTCCAGGGTATGGTGTCAGGTCCAATCCATTGAATGCATATTTGCCAAAATCTGTTCTCAAGACATATTTAAAAACTTTTGAATTGTTAAATAATTCTCTTGAGGAGCCAAACCTCCCATATAGGTTCATATCACTTGCAGAATTGGGAACTCCAAAAGCATCTGCAAATTGAGCAAATGATGATAAACACTAAAAATTGAGTAATAAACTTGAAGAGAAACAATAGCACCTTTATTACTTTAAAAATAAAACATCATTAGGAAGGAAATTCTATGGGTAGTAATTTTCATGGATGGAAGGTCTAAAAACCAAATTTCATGGATCCCATTTTCATGTATTGGCAGATTTTGAGAGGTTTAGCGAATATTTTTTTGCAATTTAAGAGATTGTGTGGAATTTTCACTTCGTGGGTTAGCAATTTGGAGGTAACGACAAGAGAAAACTGAGCAGGTTAGTAGGATTCGATTGGGAGCCATTCATATAACACGTACGTTCTGATGGGGGTGGAGTACCCAAAAAAGCCCACGAGGTGCACAAGGGGGGTTCCTGAAACAATGCAAGTACGCTCATGCACTTCTAAAGGGCTAGTTACTTGCGAAGCATCTTAATTTAATGCAACTATCTGTCAAGGGTATACACGCAAGCTCCCATTTATTTTTACACAAAACTGTGATAATTTTAGATATATCTCAATTTTGCGAAGATTGAAAGTAGAGAGGTAAACTCAGCACTCTGCAAAATTATTAGAATAGAGCTTTCAATACAACAGAATCCTTGAAAATAACGCATGCTTACAATAGGGCCGTCCTAAATGTGAGAGAAATACTGACGTTTGATCAAGCAAGCATGACCTTCAAGATTGTCAACCAGCTTTGTCCTGAAAGCTTACGAAACAAATCCATAGAGAGATCTGCCTTATCAAATCATAAAAATAGGACACATCTCCTTGGAATTACTAATGACTCTGAACTAAAATTTACAGACCATGTCAAGTCCCTGTGTGTTAAAATGAGTAGGAAGTTACTACATTCTCTCGAGTCATAAGACTACTTGACTACAAGAAACCAAGGCTGCTATATAATGCTTATATATTGTCAAACATAAATTATTGTCCATTAATTTGGGTGTTTTGTGGGAAAATAGCCATAAGGGAAAAAAATCCACAAACGTGCTCTACGAATACTCTTAAACGATTATGAAGCCCCATTTGAAGAGCTTCTTCAAAGAAACAATGAGCAAAAAAACCCATTTAAAAACTTTCATAAACTAATGACCGAGGTCTATAAGTCTTCAAATCGCCAACATCCGACATTTACTTGGGATCTATTTATAAGAAAGGAAGTATCCTACGGCCTCAAAGCAAAAGACCTACTACAGCTACCTAAGGCTAGGACAGTTCTAAACAGATTAAATTTAATTGCCTTCAGAGGCAACATCTTTTGGAACTCTATATCTGATTAAATAAAGTCTAGCCAATGTATAGCCTCATTCAAAGTTCAAATAAAATCATGGAATGGAGATAGTTGTCATTGTAATATATTCAATTGGCTGGAGTCGCAATATGTTGTATTTCTGTAAATAGTTGGCATGAATTAGGTACCCTAGTCCTAGGTAAAGGTAGCCCCGTATACTGCTCTACGTATGGGAGTGCCTGTTAGAGAGGACACCTATCCTGAGCCATCGGCATATGAGGTGGAGTGGCCAGTTCCTTTCCTCGACATCTTCCCAGTGTTGCCACCAGGTACCAATTTGCTGCTGGGTAAACAGTGAGCGAGCATTCAGTCAGGGCATCGAGTTGGACTCGAACTTGTCTTACAAAAAAGCGTGTATTCTACAATTGAATTCTAAGTAGCACTTGTTAAGTCAGGTGAGCAAATCAATTCATACTATGCCAATTTGAAATAGGAACTGAATTTGGAAAAAAAATGCTGATTCATTCGATAAAATCAACCTGTGAGCTGATAGATCAAGAGGAATATGAAGAAAATGAGAAAGTTATATATATATATATATATATATATATATATATATATATATATATATATATATATATATATATATATATATATATATATATATATATATATATATATATTCTCCATGTTTCTTGATACACTGTAAATTACAAAGGAAATTTGTCGTTAGTAAAAATACCTATTTTGAGGTGAAATTGTTTCATGGACCACCAAAATATCAATATGGACCCCAAATTGCTAGCTTTTTCCTGTGGATCCCCAGGAATCATCATTATTATCATTATTTATAGTTGGTTACAACTATAGTTGCTAAAAACTAATTCAGACCAACTATTAATACAAAGGAAAAAAAACAAAGATCAGACTATAATAAAAATGGAAAAATAAATACTTATTTACAAATTGGGCAATGGCATGCTTTGCCATCCCACTTTGCGATCAATGTTTTGAATGTTGTCAAGTTACCAGCTCTCTTTATTTCATCCTTTAGAGTGTACTTTGGTACGAAGATTGTAAGGGATATCCTTTTCTATAAAAAAAATCCTGCATATAAGGAGGATTTATTTGATTGGTTGCCTTGCAAATTTCAGGCATGAGATTTTGCAAATTTTTTTTATGTACAGTAATCCTTCCATCCTTTTCAATGAGCTGTTCAAATGATGAGTCACAATCTTCGTTCAATGCCCTCAAGGATATTTGTCTCTTTGTTAGCAGTTTTGCTATAGTACATCCATTTTAGAGCACAGTATGAGAATTTTGACATGAAAATAAATGTCAGGAGTATTTTAGCTTTCTCTCTGTTGAGGAGTAGTTTTATGCTCGAAAACGCACATAGTTTTTGATTTATTTCTGACAAAGCTCCTTAACATGCATATCAAAATATTGTCTATTTGGACGCCAAGCCATTTTATCTGCTCACTTTGTTTTACTTTCTATCCATCAATGTTAAGGCAGAGGGAATTAATGATATTAAGACCCGAAAACATCATCTGAAACTTTGCTGAATTAGCACATGTTCCGTTTTCTTTGAACCAAGAACTTCTAGAACTTTTGTAAATCACCTTCTAGTTTTACTATCACGGGCACGCATTGGTACACGTATAGAGCCCATAATGCGAGCGATTGATTGCACACACGAGTCGGATATTTAATCGTTGATTTATACCTTTACCTTACAAGCAAAAGCAAATCAGAACACGATCAAATTTCCTACAAACAGAACCAATTAATCCTCCCTATTTGCTGCCTGTTTCACATTTTTCAAAGGCAATCGAAACCTCCTTCAATTTGATGAGGAAGTACGACAATAAGCAGATTTCCTAGTTGCGCAATTAAAAGCCGAGTTTCATGGTCTCACATATAAACAGTATACTAATCATTTTAATCGCATGTTTTAGTAAGTACTAGTTTCAAAATGTATTCAGAATATTTTGATTGTGTATAAATGCACCATAACATTAACAGCGACAGAAATTTTCACTAAGAAGTTTTGCGTAATTAAGGAACGCTGAAACTCAGCACATATCCTAAATGAATAAGGAATTCGAAAGAAACCATGTTTTCTAGTTTTTCCCTATTTCTTTCCAATCTTACTTTGTAATATCAAATGGGAGATTTTAGATGGGGCATGTAATGTGTAAGACATTTTAGTGGTAAGTGTCAAATTCAATTTTTGTCTTTAGCGTAATGAGGAATGAGATTTTATTTTTCCCCTATCCATTCACTATGTTAAAAAGTCGTTTTGTATCGAGACTATTGCGCATCGGGAGGAGGGGGCGTTTGTTATAAGCGTAACGCAACGCACGGGGTTCTTGCGAACAAACGTGACAGAATATGATGATAGGGAGTGAGTGGTTCAAAAATGGCAATTTTAGCGTGACATAATTCTTGAACAGCCCCTATGGATGTGAATCGCACGTGTGAAAGATATTATGCGTGTAGTTTACCATACACGTGGTATTTTCCTTATGGTGAAGACTGATGATGAGACTAGTTATTTCGAAACGTTCATACAGGCCTACTTTAACATCCTGGGTAGCAATCTCCGCATTGGTTTCTCTAACTTTGGATTTGTCTAGGATTATCTAAACTTTAGTATTTTGGATTATCCACAATGGCAATATGTCATTAGATTTGTCAATAAATATTACAACAGATGAAAGAGTCTTTCTGTGACTATAACTCTTGTAACTGTCTTGGCACTGGTTATAACGTTCATCATTCAGCTCCGCTTTCCATCTAAGGACGGTTGATTACATGGGCTCTTCTATTGATTTATGAACTACGTTATTTTTGAGTGTGAATGTTGAACTATTATCATTATTATGCAAAATTTAACAAAGAAAGTTCCCTTCTATAGCATCCCTGACTGATATATAGATCTTCTCTCTGATGAATGTTTGGGGACTATGATCAAGTCACAAGGCCACCTCAAAAAAGATAGAGGGTAACCAGGCTGGATGGGTGTGAAGGTGCCTATTGGACACACAAAGAAAGGAAAAAGTTTTTGGTTCCAATAAGCATGCCCCTTACGTTGGCTATAATGTGACCAATGTCTTTTACAGTGCCACATAGGTAGGAAAGGCGGTCGGGGGTTTGCAACGGGTGCATTTTCCAGCCCTTTAGAGAATGCTATCAGGGACGCAACTTCAACAAACGTTTGGGGGTGTCAGAGCTTTGTCCCTGAATGCGACTGTAAAAACAATTTACAATAGCACTGTCCAAAATTCTAGTAAATGCCCCCTTTGCAAACACCATAAGGATGGTATCATAAAATTTTTATAACAAGATGCTAAGTGATCAAGAGACTAAAAGTTATGGGTGGGCAAACACAGGCAAGATCCTTCATTTGGGTGGACAATGCTCCCTATGTCATCTCCTGGTTTCGTGGCTCCTATGATCTCCTTGTGTATGGTCCCGGTTTCCAGCTAATATCAAATAAGACTTGCAACGCCTTTACACGCTCCTAAACGCTTTCCAAAGAATTACTAGCACATTCGTTAATTCTCACAAATACATACCATGGTTTCCTTTCACATCTAGCCAAACAGTTCTAAACCATCTATTGCAATAATCAATCACTTCCTTATACGACACCCACTCATCCAAGTATTGCCTGGAATAAATGTTGTCCTTCGCTTTTGCATCAGTGAGATCACCTGTTTATAAAGAGAACAACAATAAAGTTGTCAGTATCCCATATTCAACATTGGTAAGCGTGAAAAAGTAAGCCATACTTAACACAAGTGTCAAAATCTTGCCTAGGTAGTAGCTATGGAATATCACTTTTTGCACATGATAAATTAACTTGCCCGCCTTCCATAGTATTTAAGTAACCATGTAAATCTCTCTGCACACATTAACAATACCTACTTCTCTATATGTACAATCTATTACTTAAATTTATGGTTGCACATTACAACCAAACATATACTTGGAGAATATCATTTGCACATCTAAAATCAATGCCTACCTGTCAACAATACAACTTTTGGCTTGATCAGTGGAAAGTATTCTTGACAAAACTTTTTAAAATCTGATGAAATTTCTGGCACATTTCGAAACTTGCTGATATGAAGATCTGACACCTAAAATGCATTATGCACTGAATAAAACTGAAATATCAAATGGGCCTCACTAAATCAAGGATTACACTAAAATTTCTAGGAATGAAGATTTTGGAGTAGATTATTGATTGATTTGTAGAACAAGAACAAAACAAAAAGAGTCCATATATCTCTTGAATTTAGCAACTTTGATAACTGATTCATTGTTACAACTATTCCATGACAAAGACTGTTCCGTGGCAAAGACACTATTCCAATTTAACCACCTTAATGGTGTGACTTAAATGGTGTAACTTACATGATATGACTTAAATTTTTACATGGGGTCAATATTTGGCCCTTTACCCTAGACAGGTGTATTTCCAGCAAGGTGATAACAATGCTTTTAATTTGGGACTGTAAATGACAAAACTAATAAACATTTACTTTGGATTACACAAATTAAAAAGCTAAATATGAAATGTAGAAGAGGGTAACATTCAAATGTAAAACTAGGAAAACTAAACAATTTCATGATCAAATATGAGAGTTTTTTCCTTGACCTAGAGTATGCACACTTTCCCTTATGCATTCCAAGTTTTCTTGACCTTCTCTGACCAAAGCAAAAAAACCTTTTCCCATTGGCCTTCCTTGACTGTAAAAACTTTGACATTCTATTGGGTGCATACCTAATGGGCATTACCACCAAAACTTGTTTGCAACACTAAATCTCATCACACATTTTCATACTCATCAGTGTGGTAGCTCTGGGCAAAAGCTTGTGATCACATTTGACTGTATGGAAGATCTTGGCAAAAATCTTAAAATTGCAAAATATGGCCACTTCAATGCAACCTTGAGTGTGCACAAGCAAAAGTTCAGGTCTACATGTGTGCACTTGGCATCTAATGTGCACATTAACTCAATTCAATTCAACTCATTCATCAATCAGTCCTAAATAAATAGTATAACAAGCTACATGGTGAGAACTAATGGAATATAAATAATGGAAGAAATTAACAGAAAGACGTTATATCAACGTATTTGGAAATCATTGATTAAGACGCCCTCTAAATAGGCAAGCTAATCTTGAGAGCCCCCCCC
>WIPJ01000406.1:65605-83787 GCA_018155075.1 Cassiopea andromeda
AAAATGTCAGTTCCCCCCCCCCCCCCCCCACCCCGCAACCAAATCAAAAGTGGATCTCACTTTCTTAGCCTGCATGGGTGAAATCTAACTTTGGGAACACTGGGAACTGTCTGAAACCTTACTTCAGTTGCATAGAAACCTGTACCTAAAACTATCCTATGAATAGAAATGCAATATCCGTAATCAAGTAAGTAGAAAACGCAACATTTAAGTCTGTAACAAATGTAATAAGTCTATTTATTCACAAATTACTGTCTTCTTTATAAGAAATTAACATGAAATGGAAACTGTAAATTTAAAGGCAAAAGACTCATACTTTGGGTATGCTTGAGAAAAATTTGCTAGAAAGCTGGATGCCTTTAGTGCTCCATTTACGTTACTCTTGTTTTCGCTCGAAAGCATTCGTAGTTAATGCAACGCCGATGACCAATCGACGCTATAGTTTCCGGATGCGACTTCTTATGCGATGAATAAAACTCGGGACCTCCTTTGGACGATCGACCGTGCGCTATGTCAGAGGGAGGCTACAGTGGGGCAGGACATGATGGCTGCCAATCAGTGTGAGTTTGATGTGGTCGTAGTTGGCTCTTGTAACGTTGATCTGATAAGGTTTCATGTAATGTTCGATTCGATTATAAACTTATGCACTTTATATTCCTTATAAAAATATTTAATTTTCAATGCAGAGCTCTGGCTAACAGTTCACTTTCCTGTCTGCATAGATATGGCCTAAAGTATAGTGGCCCTAGTTGGTACTAATGCAGTTTCGTACCTTCTCCATGTCTGCCATGTTGGCAATTACTAAGCTAGCGCCCTCCTAGTACTGGCATATGCTTGCACCAAGATTTGCATTTCATTATGCGCTTAATGAAATGCAAACCTTTCAGCAAGTTCTTTCCAATCTTAGTTGTATTTTGACTTTCAAGTTCAGCACAATTCACTTGTTAACAGAAATATGAGATAATAATTTCCCTTAGTTGAACGTTGGCCTGCCCACGCACCTGGGTGCATTCCATGTAAAACTCACGCTGGAGGTACGCCAGTAGCTCCTGAGGTGTACGCCAACGTAGAAGGTTGGCGTACACCTGAGGCCCAAAGATCAACAAAACCGTCTGTCGAGATCTGCATTTTATTACGCTAGTACGCCAAGACTTTTTGTAAGAATATATTTTAGGCTATATCCTCGTCGACAGTAGAGCTAACTCCACACAGACTGCTGAGTATGAAACATTTCGCCAAGATTTGTTCCAAAACTTATTCTTTATCTATATCAATGGCCTTCCTAAAGTCATAGAAAACTGTTTTGTTGCCATGTATGCCAATGATACTGGTCTATAGTTTTGTGGTGGTAGTTTAGGTCAGCTGAATGAGACCATTGACAAGGATCTTGACAGCCTTGACCATTGGGTTAAAGGGAACAAGCTATAATTACATGTAGTTTAAAATGTTTGCATGAATATCTTATCTCATCAAAAGCATCAGAAGATATTAGGTGAATTAGGCGTGAAAATATGCAACACAAACATTCAAAATGTCAAAGAAGCAAAATATCTTGGTCTTCAGATTGATAGGCATCTAACTTGGAAGAAGCATATAAATACAATCTTGAGGAGGGTCTCCCATGCCTTAGGAATATTGAAGTATGCAAAATAATTTTTACCACAGGACATCTTGAAGAACTTGTATATAAGTGTAATATAGCCACATGCTAGATATTGCCCCTCTGTCTGGGGATGTTGTAACACAACTTACATAAACAGACTCCAAAAGCTACATAATAGAGCAGTTAGAGTAATAGCTAACAGTGCATTTGACACCCCTACCAAACCAATATTATCAAACCTTGGTCTAGGATTGAGTAGCGACCTCAATAAAAATGAGTTAAAGCTAATAGCTTACAAGTCCCTTGATTACCTTACTCCAAATTACCTTAGACAATTTCTAGCTCAAAATTCTCATTGTTCTGGTACAGCCCTAAGAAAAACTGATAAGGATTTAAAGTTGATGCTGAACAAAACTAATAATGTGTAAAAAGGATATTCTTTCAAAGGAGCGGAATTGTGGAATGGTCTCTCAGTTGATGCTAAACACTCACCATCTCTGGCACCTTTTAAGTCATATTTGTAAATAGTTGTTTTATGCACTAGTTTTATACACGTTTTAATGTGGACTTTTTAGTATATGTACTTTTTCCTTTCATTTTTTTGTAAGATTTTAGCTTTTATTTTGTAAATAGACGGCCCTTTGCAAACCAGCTTAGCTGAATGGGCTGCCGCCTATAAAAATTGAAATGATGATGATGCTGATGTGCAACAAGCACATGCCTTTAGGGGGCATGGTAGGATTATGCCTCCCAAATGAAAAATTTTGAATGGTTTTGCCCATAGCAGAATTATTAAATGGGAGATTTAAATAGCAGAATAAGGCTTTTGTCCCACCCCCAAAGTAATTGCACAGGAATGTTTTCCTCCAGCTACATGCTTAGTGTACAAACAGACCTGCGAGCCTGAGCACAGGTAGAGTAGGGAGACAGCCAAATTTTTTGGAAAAAATTAGGGAGATTTCAAAAAATAGGGAGAATAAATTTTTGTCATTGTTACAGCTTTAATGATTGATAAAAGAACCTTCATATATTTAGATGTCATGTTTGACTATTGTAGTTTCTGTAGCTGTCATGATGTCCTTTCCAGGTACACATTTATAGCATGAAATTCTGGGCTCTGGGTAATTGACTTCATTGCCAAATTCTCAGAAAGTGGTCCATCTAACTTGAGATCCATCATGGAGCAAATCACTTCTTTTTAAGAACAAGTATTTTGTGCCAAAATGATGGGTTCTGGGGAAGAGGTGGCCCAAGGCCAGACTGCATCCCAAACTCTATTTGTATCACATCTATGGTGAGCAAGAACCATAATGGGGTCTTGCCAGCCATAACCTGGCAAGTATTGGCAAGTTTTGTCAGCATTTATGTCAAATTCACACAAGTTTTAACAGCTCACATGGCAAGCCAATTCTGTTGGACAAAATTTGGCTAGAATCTGTGGAGAGCAAAAATGCCAGAAGGCATACTGGATCCCAGGTAGTTTACTTTACTACTGTAATAATTTTTGAGGAAGCAAGAGGGGCCAAAAGAACGTCAAGAACAGTTGTTAAATCAGGAAAAATAGAGCCAGGAGAGCTGGGGAAGGTAGATGAAAGCAGGAGTCTCCCAGTAAAACTGGGAGTGTTGGCAGGTCTGGCACAAGTGTACAAATTTTTTATTGAAACTTGCTCATTAGAAATGGACTATAGATTTCATCCCTGAATCTTATTTCTGATCTGATTGTTGAGCCAACTGACCTTTCATCTAAGCATGGTTTTCACCAAGCACAAGCGTACTAACAAGAACATCACATGAAAACAAGAGTTACACAAGTGCATGCATATGCACATTTAGGCAAAATTGCAACAAAAGACTTGGAACCAAGAAGCATCTGCAAAAGAAGAAAAAGAACTGTACTTGTATGCATTGCTTGTCTTACTTCTTCACCTATGGAAATCAAGAAGAGACAAGGAAAGAAGAAGACAGATACATCATTCTGGATAAGGGAAAAAATTGAGGCAACACAAGATCTTCAGTAGTGTACCTTAGTCAAATCCAACAGATTTCACAACACCCCCTACACAAGGTCCTTTTTAATGTGATCCTTGAAAACCAGAGGGCTACACACAGTTTTTTGTTATGTGATTGGATAAATGCCTATGGGCTTATGCTTTTATTTATGCCAGTATGCATTCTGGAATTTTTACTTACCATAGACTCTGGCCACAGTTTTTTTAAAAAAGTAGGGCTAGCTATTTTCACTGTTAATACTTGGGCAAACTTAGTGTAAATGTTGTTAAAACTCACCCAAACTCGCCAAATTACACTTGGAAAGTATGTAGAAATGTTTGTGCTTGCCACAGATCTGGTGCAAAAAGGATGTTGAATGTAGTCTAGTGTTTATATGCTTAGTGTTTTCACTTGACACAACATCATGCATAAGAAACAAAAGATGTTCATTTTTCTTGTGCTAATGTTGATGTTGGCGTTGATTTTGTGAATTGCTGCTTATGCTTATGCTTATGTTTTGTGAAAATCAGGCCTTATATACCAGACTGGAAACTTTGCTGCATGCCTACAATTTATTGCCTCTGCACTGGTCTGAGCACTTTCCAATATTGAACTTACACAAGTAGTGTAATGGTTTTAGACATTAGATTATTTTCAAGAAACTGCAAAGTCAGATATATGCAAAAATTTCCAGATATACCACAGATGCACACCATGAGTTCTTAAAAATTGAAATTTTCCTCACATTAAGCAAATTTTTCAGTCTTTATAGTAGTTAATAGACATAACAAACTTTCCAGTAGTTGTAGAAAGTTACTTGGGGCTCAGCCACCAAACCCACTCTTTGCTTTCCAACAACCCACTATCTCTACAATTGGGACTGGTGGTCAATTCTACCCAATTGGCAGCATGCTTTCCTTTGCCCATGCTTTCAGCCATGCCTATGTTTGCCAGTCATACCCATGTTACCACCTATGCTGAATTTTTTGGCAAATGTAAGCTCTACACTACCAGCCAAAATTTTCCAGGAATGGATGTAGGCTTGGAGAGGGGTTTGGAGGATTTAGAAAATGTATAGAAAGACTTTAAGATACTTATCAGTATACTTTATTGGTCTACCAATTTTACATCTGTGAAACAGTGTCCTTTTCCTAAATTTTTTCATTCCATTGTAGCTATGTACCAGTATTTCCACGAGCAGGTGAAACTTTAAATGGGTACAAATTTGAAATTGGCTGTGGTGGAAAGAGTGCAAATTCATGCGTCATAGCAGCTAAACTTGGGGCAAAATCTGCAATGATTGGCAGAGTAACTTTTTTCTTGTCCTATAGTACTGTTTATGAAATTATGTTAGTATTTCATGAAGACTCTGAGCCAGAGCCAGCACTGTTTACTCATGCTTCTCATTGTAATACAAAATCCAATTAAATTCATTTGAAATTTTCAGTTCTCATTTGTATACTTAAATGCCATTAATTTGCAACTTCTGAGCATAAAGCTTGAAGTATTTAAGAAAAGCATTTAGTTACAAGGGGGCTGGCTTTTCAACAAATTGCTGGTGACCTGTATGAAACTAGTATGATTATTATTCTTGATTTTAACTTCACAAAGCTTTCTTTATGTCTACATTTACAGCTTCAAATCCAATTTTTTAGTCATTGCCAATTATTTCTTCATAATAGATGCCTTTGATTGCTGTTCTCTCTTACTGTAAATCCGCAAATTGCCCTGCCCCCAAATACACCCCCACCCTAGCGCTACAGATTGTTAATAAGCCACCCTCAAATAAGCCCCACCCAAGCATGTGACTGTACCTATTTGAAAGTCTGTTAATGCTTTAAGCCTTGTTCTCATATATCGCAGATCGTTAGTGATGGTTGCTGATGAGGGCCTTGCAATGCTTGTGACATATGAGAACATCAGATCTAAACCATCACCAATGATCGAAGACAGTCTGTGATCATCTGTGATGAACCAAAATTGGTATGTTGCTTAAGCCTAGTTCTCATATATCACAGACTGTTAGTGATGATCCCCAATAATAGCCAACAGCCTGCAAAATATGAGAACCAGGCTTTATAGAGCTAGGAAAGAAAAAAGGAGCTATTAATTAACAAGAATTTGCCTGTCTTTTAAAAAACATCCTATTACCTGTGTCTGTAGGATAGAAGAAATAGCTTATTGGTCAAAAAATTTCAACTGAAATATGATCAAATACTAGGAAAGTTTTTAAGCCCCCTCCAAATAAGCCCCCATGCAAAAATCTAAAAAATGAATAAGTCTGCAAAGAGCTAATTCAAGGATTTACAGTATTCTTACTGTACTATTGATTTCAGCTTGGAGATGATACTTTTGGAGAGATGTACTTGAAGAATTTCTCAAAGCATAACATAAATGTTGGTTAGTTATTCATGCCAGATATTTTTTGAAGATGATGCTTTTAATAGAACTGTCGCTTTCATAAAATTTTTGTTGCATTTATTGTTAATATGCTCCAAAATCAAATTTTTCATAGATTTTGTAAAGAAGACAAGAGGTGCTGCAACTGGAGTTGCTCCAATATTTGTGAATAATGAGGGTGAGTAATCTTGTATATGTTCTTCTGTTAAATAGTTTTCATCATAAGGGCATATTTATGTATTCCAAACTATCCTTATAGTAAAAGCAGTTTTCTAATTTCCATTAAATATTTTATCATAAAGAGCAGTAATCTACCCTTCATAATCTGGTATTTGTCATTCATTATGATTGCTTCATTTTTCTATATGTGAAAGATTTGTCTATTATATTGAATATTGAGTTCACATTTTTTAGGGGAAAATGCAATTGTTATAGTAAAAGGGGCAAATGAACTGATATCAAGAGAGGATCTGATAGATGCACAATCAGTTATTCAGAAGTCAAAAGTCATGATTTGTCAATTAGAAATCAACCCAGATATTACTTTGGAGGCATTGAAAATGGCAAAGTTGTATGGGGGTATTTTGCTTATATCTTGTTGCATTTTGCAGGAATTTCCAGTTTTTGTTGTTGTTGTGCTATACTTTCAATTGAACCTTTAATAGTAAAAACTTTTAGATTCACAGTTTAGTGACTGTTATTGAGAAGTTGCTACTAATCAGAAGCTCTTTTATCAAGTCATACTGAAGTTTGGTTTTGAGTTGATGGTGGGCTTTTCTCAACATTTTGAACTGGCTCTGATCTTCTCCTGAATTGAAGCCAAGCTGCATGAGCAGAGAGCTTGGGTCTAAGGAGAAAGACACTGCGGAACATTTCAATGTCCACCACTGATGATCACAAATAATATTGACTAGACATGAATTGAAATGAGCATTCAAAGGACCTGTAGATTTTTCATGCAAAATTTTTGAGATCACTAGATATGTTTCAAGATATTTCAAAGAGACTTGAGTGAATCTTATAGAGGAAACAAACGATTTTCACAAAGGTTCTAAAGAAGGTTCTATAAATGCTCACAGATTCTTGAAGAGGCCTTCTTTAGGCCTATTAAAACATGCTCAACATTTCAATGAGCACGACTTTACATTTGTAGGATGCAAATTTTGAGAGCGTTTAATAACTTTTTCATCAATGCACAGTGATGCTGAGGTGTGTTAAGCAATGCACAGTAGAGTGGATTTTGAAAACAGTAGAAGATATTCAATGGGCCAAATTAGCACTTCTATTGCTCTATGTTTCCCAAAATTTGCAATATGACAAGCATAATAGATTAGCAAATTTTGAAAAACAGAAAAAATTAACGAAAGTTAGAACTCTGAGTTTCATTTCATTTTCAAGTTTTTAAGAAGGGGAGCACTTCAGCAAAAATGCAGGTTTTCAAGGGTCCCTCTATGTAAAATACACATGTGTTAAAAAGGAACAAAGTAGAGAATCTTTACCTTGAGAAACAAAATTACAACCTTTAATGCACTAAGAAAATGGATTACTAAATATGATATTTAAAAGTGCTCAGGAGGCCACTTGCTTTCAGTTAGGTAAGAGGCTGTTCCAAAGTTTTGCATCTCTAAATGAAAAAGATTTCATGCCGTTTTTTGTCCTTTTTGGTAACTTGAGATCTGTTGATGTCGTGCATAGTCTATATGATGTAGTGGAGTCCGATGTAATAATGGTCACCAGTGTAGTATGGATCACTTTTGTTTATATTAGTTTCTCGTAATTATGTGCCCCAGTATTGTTCATAGATGCCATTTTAGATTACGTCAGCAATTCTTTTGGCAGATAGTCATAGTTTATTCTTTTCTGGTGTCAAAAATAACAAACTTTGAGGAAGAACTGGGCAAGGAACAGATCAATTAATTAGTGCCATAATGAACTTCATGTTGAACTATGATGAAATATGATTTGAAACATGACAAGTGGCGGAAACTGTATAAGAATACAGCTATTACCTAAAGATAACAAGTCTTCTACTTAAAAGCAAAGCAAGTCATATTTTTGCATTCTCTAAGCTGCTGTGGTTATATGGGTCACCCAGTTCTGGCTGTTATTTCTAGCATTGTGGGAATATCAAATTTCTCTAGAGCGATGTCTTGTTTGAATTTTTTAGCTAGCTTTGAGTTCTATGTAATTGTAAGGCCTTGAAAACGATAGCTCATGAGCATAATCTTTCCATTGGAATTTCATAACACGAACTTTTAATGTATTGGGATTATTTTTAGACTGTTGCTCACTTTCGCAAAACAGAATTTTGTTGCATATAATAAAACTGCTATCAAGCATGCTCTTCACATGGTAGAGACTGAAGGCAGTTTTAAACGAAATATTTACCTATCGTGTTATACAAAATAAGAATGTATGAGCTGTTTTTAGGCAGGTAGAAAAGCTTTTATTCTTTGTTGACAGAGATGACCCAAATTACCCCAGTAACTGTTTTTGAAAATGGCGTCTGGGCATAGGTCTTGAAGGTCCTTTTTAGGGAAGACAGTCCGCTCCACCAAGTCTTCCAGATATGCTGTCTAGATGTCAAATGCTCCAATATGATGATTTGTTGAGACAATGGTTACACCTGCACTAAGATATTAAAGGTTCGATTTCAAAAACCCGAAAAAGTGACCCGTGTTACCCCGGACTACCCAACTTTGTCATTTTTTTTCATAATTCCTCGGGAGTCTACCCACTTGGGTCTGATCCTTAACTCCCGCTCTACCTTACTAGTCACAAATGTTTTGTGATTACGGCTGTCAAAAAGGATGCACGCCTTAAGTTTCCTCACGCCAGTAGCAATAGCCTGTGCAGTCTGCAGAATGCCCCTCCCCCATATCCTGTGCTTCCTACGCATGATGTAGCATTCACTAAGTTAGCTGGGGGTGCCTCTGCAGGCAAATTAGCATTGGTACTTTTTAACTGGGTGCCCGCTGAATGTGGGCAATCCCACTCCTGACACACCCGCAAGTTTGCCTTGGAAAGACAAGACATGTCTCCACTTGCCTGTACATACTGAGGAGATTATGGGTTGACAACAGCGCATGACGCTGTGAAGATTCATGGATTGAAGACAGCATATGACACCCTGCCAAGCATTTTGATTTACTGATAACATCACAAATCACTGCAAGGAGCATGTGGCCCCCTGTCATGCCTGAGTGGAATGCAGAACCAAATTATTAGGAGAATTTGGGTGAAATGATTGTAAAAAAGTGCTCGCAAACCTACGCTAGGCTATACGGTTCTGTAAAAGGGGAAGGAAAATGTGGACCCGTGTAGCCTAACGTAGCATTGGTACTACCACTACAAAGAGAAACATGGTGTTTTACTTACTTGCACAGCTTACATAGCGATTTAAACCTGCATTCAAATGCTGGATGACTTTTAAGGAGACAAATAAAACAGCATCCTTGTTTAGCTACAATTTTTTTATGTTCTTCTGGGTCTTCTACCGCTTTGCATGCTACTTCTGCATGATCTCCATGGCAGAACGTGCACTTTCAATTTCCTCCATCTTGTTTTACCAACTATGTACTGCCTGTTATCGATTGCGCTCATCGAGATTTCGATTCTATTTTCTCCCTTTCACCCACCTAAGGCTTCTTTCCACTAGAGAAGAGTGACACATGGTGCTCTCTAATATCCAATTCTGTCCCCAAAGCTTGTAACATCTCACTCATTTCCCATGTTGCTTTATTTTCTGAACTTCGAATCATACTCAGACGAACTGGGCGTGGTATTTTGTTCATCATAACATGCATGAGCATGCTCGAATAGCTTGAATCATCCACTTTCAGTGCTTGTAATCCCTTGTGGTGGTTTTCTATCAAGTCAATCAATTCTTCCAACGCTTTTCTCGTTGAAAACGGTCGGTGCTTTGACGATTGCATTGATATGGGAATTCTTTATAATCTCAGGTTTCGTGAATCTTTTCTTTAGCAACTTGATTGCTTCCTTATAATATATCGCTGTCAGCCCCAATCCTGAGATTACTTTCTTGCTGAATCTTCAAGGAAGTGCCTTAAATAGCTGAATTTACCAATATCATTGAGCTCTCCGTTTTCATGGACTGCACTTTTATAGTTGTCCCAAAATTCTTGCTATTCTTAGGGGCTTCCTTAAGACTTTTATTTCTATTTTTGGCGACCTATCCCTCTGTTCCCTCGTAAAAGAATTCAAGCTTGATAATGAATAAATCGAATCCGCCCTCTTTAGCGTTGGTAGGATATTTGGACTCAGAAGTTTCTTTCTAAATCTTCTATCTATAGTAATGCATAACTAGCCTTGTCCTTAAATTGGCCACTTTGTTCTTTCTCTTCACTACAATCATTTGCATTATCGTTTTCCAGTCTACTTAATTCCTCCAAAATTTCTTTATCGAGTCCCTCTATAATACCCATTTGTTCTTTTAATGCATCTTCTATCTGCCTTAGTTTCAGAATATTGTCCTTATTCTCCTCCATTTCTGCGATTTTTCTCGTCGCAAACCCTCGATGTCCTCCTCTGACTTTCCTCTTTCTCGAAGTTTCCTCCCTATTTGAATTCTGTATTCAAATATCCGCTAGCTCGGTAGACCTGATGTTGAGACTATATCTCTAAATCGTATAACTGATTCAACGGAGTTCAATGAACACAGATCGATTCGAGAAAAACGGAAGCCATCATTTTATGTACATTCCCGTCTTACTTCTAACAGGTTTTCCCAATCTGACAATCTTAAACTAAATCAACGCTAATATAAATATACTTTTTACTAAGACATGTGTTACTTCCCAACCAACCAAATTCAAAGATTATAAGGACGTCAAATGACTAACTTTACCGGTCATCATCATCATTCTGTGCCATGCTTCATAGCGTTGTCTACCATGGATCTCCATCTTTCATGGTTCCCAGTGCTCAAAATTTTGTTGTCTAGGTTTGTCTGTTTGTAACCATACTGTCATACTATCAAGTATCTTCTCTCTCTGTCTACCTCTACTTCTTTTTCCATCAATTTTTCTAGTCGTCAATAAATGTTCCAATTCTTTTCTTCTCACCACGTGTCCAAAGAATACTGCCCTTCTCTTCCTTGCTTCTTTAACAAGTGACCTCGTTGTCCCTGCCCTTTCAAGTACTTCTTTATTTCTAGTTTTGCCCACATACGAGATTCTAAGCATTCTTTGAGGAAACCACATCTCAGTCGCCCTTAACCGATTTTCCATCTCCTAGCTGATATTCCATGCTTCACAGCCATACATCAATACTGGTACTATGTAACAGTCAAGTACTCTTCTTCGTAACAGTCAAATACTCTTACTCATACTTAGGCTAAAAAAAGGATACATGGTCACGTGCCGCAAGCAGGCACCGCCATTATGCATACCCTACTTAACATTTTTAGCAATACAAAGTGAATATTCTAAAGGTTAAATAATTAGAAAATACGCACGTATGCTGAAACAAGGTAAACAATATGAGTAATAGAAAGCGCGAGACATAGCGCAAGTCAATGGAAACCCCGAAATATATTCTTCATATCATTTAATAAGAGTAATTTAATTACTGAATAAAATGGCCTGTTTAAATATGAAAGATTATCATTAAGCTGGTGCATATCCCCAACCCCGAAAGTACTTTTTCTTATCTCTTTGCGTTGATGCATAATTGGTCAGGTCTTTTCTTTAGTTGTTTCCATGAATGGATTGTAAAAATTAAGTTAAACCTCCGTTCATTTTATGCAACTCTACATTTTTTTAGTAACTACAGTTTTCAATCCGGCACCAGCACTGCATGGATTATCACAGGATTTTCTCAGTTACAGTGATGTTGTTGTTTGCAATGAGACTGAGGTATTCATTATGTTATTTTTCGCTTTCTTTTCTTACTTATCTTTCTTCTCTTTTATTTTCTCTATTCAATGAGACTGAGGTATTCATTATGTTATTTTTCGCTTTCTTTTCTTACTTGTTATCTTTCTTCTCTTTTATTTTTCTCTGTTCAGTGAAGTTGTTGGTTATCATCTTAAGAATAAAGGTTTTCGTATTTCAAGACAGAAGATTCAGCAAAAATTTTTTATTAAACTTCTTCATGCAGGCAGAGATTTTGACTGGATTACCTGTAGATAGTACGTCAGACTGTGAACAGGCAATACTGAAGCTGATTGAAATTGGATGCCAGAAAGTAATCATCACGCTTGGAGACAAAGGAGCTATATGTGCTACTGTTAGTAATAGAGAGCCATTTTTTGTTCATGCAAAGAAAGTCGAAGCAATTGATTCAACTGTAAGATTTTTCATGTTTTTCCTTTGCACCAGCTTACATGTAACCATGATATTTTAAGATTGACAACTCTCATTTGGAATTATAATCAAGATGGATTGTTAAAACTCATCTTATCTTTGACAATCTAAATGGATACAAATACAATCTCCAGTGGGATGATTAACCTGAACTTCATTCCTAAGTATTCGTGATTATAGGTGCTTCCTAATGCTTCCTACTTATTACTCTCTATTACAGCAACATGTTTGATTCTGCTGCCTCTGATTTGTATAGAGGAAAGTTTAATTGTGAATTGCTCTTTTTGAATTGATAACGTCCGGTAGATTGCAGGGATAAAAGAAGCTGCTTATGTTTTTATCCTTTGGACAAATACCAACTGAAAAATCGTAAGGGTTTCGCGATTTTTGCGATGTGACCCTTGTCGCGAACGTTTCTGCCTTTGAACACTCCAAATTCAAAATTCGCAAAAGTTCTTGACACAACATGGTAAAAAATTGTCCACTAAGGACAGTTTTCCTTGAAAGTTTTTTGTTCTTGTCTATGAAATACCTTACACGCTTTTTTACAAGAAACGTGGCCCAAGGCCTAGTAGTAACAGTTTCTTAAGTCTTGGCTATATTTTGGTTCTGAAAGTTTCTTCAAATTTTCCTAATTAACCAAACTAAATTAGTGAAAACGTAAGTGTAGCAAGCTATTAGTATTATAGCCTGACCTTTTCGTTTTAGTCGGGCGATCATCCTCGCAGATGCCCTCGTTGACCTAGTTATACAGGCGATTGACCATCCTCAAAAAATCTTAATTTAGCCCCCAATAATTATGACTAAAGTTGCTGCCAGACCCATAGCCTGTACATTCTTGACATTTCTGGGGAATATCTACAAAGCAAAAACTTTTATCGCCCAGTAGACCTCCGAGGCTGATTTGCACAGGCGATGTTCTGCCCTCGTTACAATTTTTCCACAGAAGGATCTGATTATGACACAAAAAAAGGCCTCAGTGCGAGCTACAATCTAAAAGAACCTCATGTTCACGTTGTTTTAGTTCAGCTTTACGATTTCAATGCCCAATTTGTTTAAAGTTTCTTAGCACTTTCCATGTAGTTCTAAAATTTTCTTAAGTTTTAGGGTGTCTAGTACTACGTTGCTTATAAACTGTTTTCCTACTAAGAAAAGCTTAGATTCTTAATCTATCGGACCCTAAAAATTAATAACTTAAGGATCTCCCTTTAAACTTTCATTTCAACTATGTCATAAGTCTTGGACAAGTTGTTAGCTATTGTATTTCTAGTTCATTTTTACATTTACATACCTGTTCTTTAGTTTATTTTCTTTTAGTAGTAACTTTTCATTGCAAGAAATATTTTCATCATTAGGGAGCTGGGGATGCATTTGTTGGATCTGTAGCATATTTCATCGCAAATTATGGGAAAGAGATGTCTTTTTGTAGCATTGTTGAAAAGGCCTGCCATATTGCTGCACTGACTGTCACAAAAGTTGGGACCCAGAAAAGCTACCCCGAGCGAGCAGATTTACCACCAGAAATTTTTGAAACATGAATGCAAGGCCTACTAAAATCAGATGGTTTATATTTTTCAAGATTAATAGTGAATGTAAATTTTATAATCGGAAATGGTATATTTTATTTTGAAGTGCTTTGATAATTGTGGATAAATTGATCCTTTTTCATCTTTGTACCTTTTGGTGTTTTCAGGAATTATTCCTTTTTTCTATAAAGTTTCGATCTCAAGAATGCTAGTTAAAGAAAAGTGGCATGAAATAGAATGAAATCATGGGAATAATATATTTAGCATGCATTTAATTCTGTGTGTGTTCTTATAGACTTCATTGTCCGACGGCATTTAAGTTACTTTACTTTTTTTGCTTAAGTTACTAACAGTAGTCGTAATGTAGTCCTGGGAGCTGATGGGTGCAGGTCCCTGGTTGAATTTATGGAAGGCTTGGGGGCTCGGCCTTCCTGTCAATGCTAAGTTATGGAGAAGCTTTCTACTTTGCTCGGCATTTGCAACTTCATTTAAACATTTTTTAAAATACAGAATACTGTTATAGCCTGACACAAGTTAACTGTTCAGTCTAACATGGAGGGGAGAATTAGAGTTGTTTGTTTGCATGATTCTAAAGGGCGTGGTCTCCAAGGTACTACTTAGAGCCCCTTTTGTTAAGAATTGAGCGCTAAATTTATGGTCGTAGGCAGGAATGGGTTTGGTAGGGTGAAGAAGTTTCATATAGATCTCGTATAAGGAAACCTGAAGAAGAATTCAGAAGAACAGCATTTTAGGTTTAGATAGAGCTGTTAGTGCTAGAATATCCATTATCGTTTGAACATTAATTTGAAGGAACCTTGAAGTTAAAGTAAGTCAAAATCATGATTTTTTTCAACCATCTATGTGAAAGGTGAGTCATTTTATCACAACTAATTTCGCATACTCTTCTTAATTTCTATTTGCAAATGTCGTTAGCAGAGAAAGATTCTGGCAAAGAAGGTTGATGAATATGGAAGCATAAATGATCCAAAATTAAAATTGTCGCATATATGAATAGAATCTGATGTTGCAGTACATTCATAAATAAGTGCTTCTGAATGAGTCAGTAAATGATTCATTGATTTTCGCATAATTTTCATTTATTTCTATTCTTGCTTTGCTCTCATGCGATGAAGTTTCACTCTTTGTGCATTGAATTACATCTTCAAAGCAGCTACAACTCGATTCATGTTTTACAAAAATCATCGTAATTTCTTGAACTATTTGTTCAGCTGATTTTCTTTGTTTTGGATCTTTGTCCCAACATGCACGAATTATATCTTTCACTTGTCTTACCACCTAGGTGAGGAAGAATCACGATATAAATACGATATTTATCAATACGATGTTTATCAATACGATATTTATCAATACGATATTTATAAATACGATATTTATCAATACCATGTTGTAATTTTTAAGCAGGGTAAAGTATGCAACTAAAAGCTTATTTTTATACTGCTCTGTAAAGTATTACGAGAATAAATAATCTAGTTACAGTCATATAAAAAGAAGAAATTTAAGTAAGAAATACATATACTAATAACAAAAATAGAAACATTAAAATGTAGCGGAGTTGGCGAAAGGATTCCCAACTGATTTCGTATGCATTTTTGAAACAATTTTGAGCTTGCACATTTGTGACATCAGCACTTAGGTTGTTCCAGATTCTTGCTCCTCTATAAGAGAAGCATTTCTGACCATTGTCAGTATATAAAAGAGGCGATTTAAGATCAGTCTTAGTATAGCGGAGCGCTCTAAAGGTATATTGAAATAGCCTTTCGATATTATAGAGAAAGGAGAATACCTTTGCATGCATACGAACTAGATCCGCGTCATCAATTTCACCTACACTTTTACTCTATTAAATGTTCAAAAATCAGTGCTTTATCATACCGTATTCCGGTCCCATTCTGTTGGTATTGCAGGTCTAAAGTTGTCTTGTACGACCAACCTCTTCATTTCATCGTAGCTTGGTTGTAATCCAACTTGATCGCTAAACGGAAGCTTATATGCTAATGCTTCGTAATATCCTGAAAATATCAAAATACCGTTTAATATCAACAGTCGTTTCTGTTTGTTGCCAAGGAATGATATTTGTAAAAGAGATTTCTTCCATGCATATTTGCTTTCTAAGAATCATTCCTAAACTTTAATTTCCAAAGAAAGAAGAAGATTTAAGCTTGAAACTCACCTGGAGGATAATCGAATTCAAAATTGCACCTAGCCATAATTTCGTAAGTGACAATGGAAGCTGCATAAATGTCAATCAAACACAATGCATGATAAATATTTCCAAAATCTATTGCACCAGCTAGTTTCTCAGGTGCCATGTACCTTGAAGTGCCGGCCTATATGATAAAATAGAGAAGCAGTTGGGGGTAAATTAGTTTACCTTAACTACACTCTTTATATATAAACCAATAAAATCGAGGTTTAGGCTGGCTGTTCTTAATTTTTCACGATTTTGAGGCTGAATAGTTCTTAGTTTTTGCTTAAATACATGCAAGGGTTATATACAAAACAACATTTGATGTTTTGACTAATTGAGAGCCCATTAGCCAAATGTTTCATCCGAGTTGGTCTATCTTCAATGTCAGTGTATTTTGTTGAAAAAAGTGTATAAACGATTATAAATAGACAATGTTAGCACAGTATCTTATGCATCGTTGTCTAAAAATGTGTTTTACGACAGTGCTTCAACCTCAACTTTTTACTTTTTTCTTAATTTTCATCACATTTCAGACTCGTGTCCTTATAAAATAGCTTTTATAATAGAAGAGTGTATAGTACTTGCTTGTTCAACAATTCACTTAAATCGCTTTTGATATCCTACTTTACTACGTGCTATAATAAAACAGGATATCAAAAGCTATTTGAATTCTTCCTTTGATTTTCGAGAACAGTTACACTTTTGACACTTCAAATTAATTTAAGAACAACTGAAGTACACAAGTAGGGATACTGAGGCACAGAGAAAATTTTGGTATTCTTACATAAAAATAGTGGGGTGTACACCATCGTCTTTTTAAACACACTTAATGCTCAAATATCTAAACACAGTTTTCCTTTTGTATTTAGATTACTTTCATGAATTAAGCTGAATTAACCAAAATACCTTAGCCTCCACATATTCAGGAGCCAACTCTTCATCCAAAATTAACGCTAATCCAAAATCAGCAATAACGCTTCCTTTGAAACTCGATACGAGGATGTTTGAGCTTTTTATATCCCTGTGGACTATGCATTTCTTATTCTTTGCTTTGCCTTTGCGAGAATGTAAAAATGCCAGACCATCAAATAACGACTTCAGCAAGAACAGCGCTTTGTCAATATTCAAATGGTGTTCCATAAGATGCGTACGCAAATTGCCATTATCAATAAATTCCAATACAATTGCAAGAGCGATTTCATCTTTCAGTTGCCTTACTTCACTATCAATCATTTTTATAATATTCGGGTGATGATCTATGCTTAGCAATACTTCTTTTTCTTTTTCCCATCTATCTCTCTGCTGAACGGAGCACATTTTCACTGCTACGATGACGTCATTCAGTGTTGCTTTCCATACAACTCCGAAGCTTCCTCGTCCAATTAAACTTTTGAAACGTATATTGAGTGGAGTTTCATTTGGTTCCAATTTCTCTCTATCTTGTTCTAATGCTAATGTTCCTATCCTTCGTTTGCTATATCTCAGCCGCAAAAGCAATGCAATTATGCAAAGCAAGACAAAAACAATTAACGGAATTCCAACGGCCTTGGTCTGTTCTTGCACCCTGGGCTCCTCGACAGCTCCACTTGCTTTCGAGGAATCTGAAGTGTATTGCAATGGAATTAAACAGTGTTGTTATCAATAAGATTTCTTCATCGTATCAATGCTGATTATAAGCTGATATATGGATCTAGATTTAAGTACCAAAGGCAAGGGCTACACCAAGCTAAGCATGCAGTCACTTGTATTTATAACCTCACTTTGATTTCCCTAACTCATAATCATCTATTCCTATTCTTATGGATTTGCCATCTTTCATTATTGTTGTTCTTGCTAACCATTTGTACATGCTGCTCGATTATGATTTAGATTAGAGATGCAAATAAGCTAGCATGACGTGTCTTTAAAGCCTCTCTTAGTAAAGATACATAACACTAACCCTAATATTTCAGAGTTTTCAAAAAAATTAATACGCATTGTCTTTGTGAAAGCAAATCAATATTATTAACAACTAAGGAAATCAAAACAAGCTATTTACCTTATACTTATACAATGTTAGCAACTAATTGCTATGATTATGAGATTTTTGGGTACCCATATTTTCTATTGAACGTTGACCCCCCCCCCCC
>WIPJ01000406.1:88870-99178 GCA_018155075.1 Cassiopea andromeda
GGTGGGGCTTATTCGAGGGGGGCTTATTCGAGGGGGGGGGCTTATTCAAGGATGGCTCAATTCAAACTTTGGCATTTTCCTTATAGGTTGATATAAAAAACGAAATTGCTTTCTCAAAGGCTATTTCACAAACGGAAGTCTTTAGTCAACAACGATTTCTTCATTACCATCATGAAAGTCGTTTTTCATTATACTCTTTTGTCTCCAATCAAAGGAAGCAATACTGTATAGCTATTTTCATGTGAGGCTTTCTTGAAAGAAGATATTACTCTGCAATTATGCTTTCCTCGAATAAGGTCTCATGGGGGCTTACTTGCAAAAATGATCTTTTAGTTGGGTGCTTATTCAAGGATATACGTTATAATGGTGACGAAAGCAAGGATAACAACGAATTGGATTTACTTTCTGAGGAGCTAAAGAGTACTCAGTACCAATGGTATGACTTAGCTGCGTTTAATCGGTTGTTGGTAGCATTTCATTCCATTGGTTCCTTGCTTCTCAAAAATTCCTTGATGTGTTCTTTGTCTCTTTCAAGATAATTCACATGCTAGCATGGTATCGTGTAGTATAGCATAGTTTAGCATGGTATAGGATAGTAGAGTATAGTATAGTATAGCATAGAATAGTATTTAGATTCTATATAGTTGGCTTCTAAGAAGCGTAACATTGTAATGTTAATTTTCACATCTCCTAGGAGGTGTCCTTTCATTACGGCCCTGAACTACGAAGCACTCAAAAACACAAAAGACCCGAAGACGTACCCGAAAATATAGCCGAATTCGCTTACTGGTTGAGGCAATCAAGACACCTCACTCTCACACCCCCAGTAGTTACACCTCTGATCTTTAATACAAAGTCTCATTCAACGGCATTCACAATTCAAATTTCCATTCGAAATTTAGTGACAAAGTGGCAGCCAAAGCATTGAGGCAAGGGTTTCTGCCGCATATCTAATTTTTTGATTAGCAAATGTATGTTCTGTTCACTTCTCTTATCTAACCTACTTGTCTACACCTGCAAGTACATTCCAACAAAAATATTATTAGAGAATTGTAGGTGAATATCATTTACAAAATGCAGCTATATTTACCTGTTTTGTTTTGATATTCCATCACTCTTCATATCTGTTTACAAACCTGCTATGCGCTAGGCCTACGTCCTTTGTAATGCTCTTACTTTCCCAGAAACAATTCACAATGAACTTTTTTTAATCAACAATATCATACCTGTAATCTCCATCATCAATTTAACGTTAAATAATGAGTCAATTTAGAAATTATGAATGCACCAATGAGTCCTTTGCATGAGAACAAAGATGTCTACATATTTCAATAAGCTGCTCTATTATGTGCGCAAAGTTTTTGGTCAAGAGCGCATCCACTTGCATTATTTGAAGCATTTGCATGAAATTCAACAAGTATGCAGAGTACTAAACCGAATTGTTCTTATGCTCTTTATGCTCGTAAGATATTGGTGAATCGTGACTACTCTACAAGATGAATTACTGCGCATAACATAGCCCATTTTCTATATTCTTTTATGGCTGTATTTGGCCATTTAGCAGCACTTTCTCCTAGCAAATCGCAACAATATTGGACTTCTGTTGGGCATCGTTGGACATAATTGGATGCAGAGGCGGCCAAACCAGCATAACATTTTATCCAACATTTGTAAATATATCAACAACAAAAATAAGGGACCATTCACCTCAGATTGGGACCAAAGAAAAATGTTTATTTAGGTAATCTTTTTTTTCACCCAACTTGTGTACTGTAAAAATGATACTTACTCAACCAATATAGAGCTATTTAAAATATGCTATCCAACCTTTGAGAGACGAAAAAATGATTTACCAAGCCATAAGGCTGCCCGAAAAATCTTTTACCCAGCCTATTTCCTTTCGACCCCAAACCTGAGGCATAAATAATGAGCGGTCCCTAAACACAGTCTAATTGACTCAAACTGAAGCTTTCCATGGGAATTGCAAAAAAACTACGAGAGCAGCATGATTGAAATTTCGGTTGAAAGCATAGAAAACAGTGAAATAAAAGATGGGCATAGTAAAGCCAGAAAATAGACAAAGATGAGAATGAAAGGGGGCTATTTGATAGCATTTTAGTGGTTTCCCTTTCAGTCGCGAATCTTGGCCAAATAAAATGGTCATGATATTCATGTGAGTAAAGAAAAATGGGGCAAAGCTCCTTTAATCATTTGAGATGCCACACACTCTTGCTCATAAGACAATTTTATTCTGTTTGCCACCAGCGAGAGAGATTGTTGCTGCACAATGTTAATCTTTCAAATACATACTTATTAATCTTTCAAATACATACTTATTATTCTTTCAAATACATACTTGACTTATAGTGATGGTTAGTACGTACAACATTAAACCTAGACTTAATGTTGTTTAAGACGTGTCTTGATGAGAATAAGCTCTCTTTGAATGTGCAAAACCGCAAAGTCTATTAAAGGAAGCCGGTATAAAATAAAACTAAGCTCTTGAAATACCTGATAGCTCTAAACTTTCCCTAGCTATTGGAGATGAACTAACTTCATCAGTAGCAGATACAAAATATCGGGTATTGTAAGTTGATCAGTATTAAACTAGGAACAGTATGTATTGCTTAAAACCCAACAGTTTAAAGGGTATATTAAGTATACTACAGTACGTAAAACAATATCCCCCTTTGAAAATTATTCAGAAAATTTACACAAGCCTTTTTGAGCCTTATTTCAGATACTACTCTCCAGTATGTGGTTGTGAAGGTACTACTACCCTACAGAAGTTGCGAAAACTACAAAATCGAGTAGCAAGAGTAACCAAAAATAGTTGTTTCTATGCTTCTTCTAATCCGCTCACATAAGAGCTCGGTTGGCTTACCATTGAGCAAATAATCAAAATAGAAACAGAAAAGGTTGTATACGCACTCTCCATAATGAGACACCACTCTATATCAAAGAATTGTTTCTTAGTTACGCTATCAGACATCCCAAGCAAATTGCTGCGTAATTTCTCAAATGACTTGCACATTCTCCGTTCGAATCTCTATAGGCAAAAAGAGCTTCGGATATAGAGGAGTGCATTTCTAAAATAATCTAACAGACGAGGCAAAAGGAAATTAGTAAAATAACGAAATCACTACATGGTCATTTTCACAATTGCTTAGACTTAACAGGCAAGAGCTTATATTTTCTTACTTCCTGATATTTCTTGCATATTTTCATTTACTTTGTGTAAGTTTTAGCTTTCATATATATTTTCATAATTTTGTTTATATTTCGAGGTTTCTTGTAATTACGTTTAGATTTTACAGGGCCTTATGTAGATCAGTTCTCCATAAACTGTAAACTTTACGCTGTATAAAGAGTTCAAAATGAAATGCGTGAAATTGAAATGAAACACACTCTGTCCTTTAAAGGAAGAAACTGTCACGGGAAGAAACTGTCGCGAAAAGTCGCGAATGTTATGAAATTTGCTGGTGTTAACTGTCACGGGATAAACTTTCGCGAATTGTTAAGCGAGTGACATTCTTGGTTTCATCTCTCCACAAAAGTCGAATCGTAAGCAAAACCAAATGAAAGTATTAGAGAATTAAAAGGATGTGAGGTAACTGATACTTCATATGAGAAAGTTTGCAATCAAGAAAAAAAGTCACAATCAGATACATAAATGCATACTTACATTTTATATTTTTTCTGCAGATTGAATGGTCGGCAGCTCCAAGGAGCTGATGTGGACCAGCAATTCAAATCCAATAATAACCCAATAGCATTTAGCATTAAAAATAGGAAAAAGTAACTAAGTAGCAAAAGTAATAATGTTTTTTTATCAAAAATAGTAATGTTGCCTTCTATAAATTTAAACTCGTTTGTCAGCTTGCTATGACTGTTCAGTCTCTTCTTGAAAGCGTTTACATCTATAGTTGTTTCACTTCATATGGTAAGACCTTCCATAGCACAGCCCCCCTATATCACAGCATAGCCCCCTATATCACAGCACAGCCATGCACGTAGGAACCGGGGGTACAGGGTAGTACGTGTCCCCACCTTTCACAAAATTGATATAAAGTGCCCCTTTTTAGGCTACATAGTTTCCCTTTGTTACAAGTGAATGTGCCCCATGAATGCATGTGCCCCCCACTTTTTGAATGCTTCCCACGTCCTGAACCTCCGAATCTGTTTCTACTAACTTCAGTTCTGAATCTATCCACTTTTACTTACATCAAATGTCGCGAGTTTTCTTCTCGGAGACAACTTTTCAAATTGTATTAAGTCTGCTGTAGTCTGATTCTAAATTCCATATGTAAGTAATTTCTGGGGTAATAGGTCATGAGACAGAGCATCAACTGTCTTTCAAAAGTCTATAAAGACAATCCCAAAATGAGTTCCTGGTTCACTGACTACTTTTCTGCTAACTTTAATAGAAGACCTTCTGCTCATCTTTCTTCACTGAATCCCCACTGATTCTCGATTTTCAGTTCATTGCTAGCTATATGTTTGTCTATGGACTCAAAAATTTGACCTTCAAGTAGTTTGTTTGGTTAGCTAAGCAGTGACAGTGACCTGTAGTTGCTTCTTCATGTCTTTGACCCTTTCTTGGGGGGCAGACTTTACTCTAGCGTTTTTCCATGTGTTGAGGCATGTACTCTGGTTTAGACTGGACCTGAATGAACACTATCTCTAGGCTACTCAATAAACTTTCTTACAGAAGGCTCAACTCTTTGCTTGTGACATTGCCTGCGCAAAATACCTTTTTAAGGGTATGTTGACTGAGCTTAGCTCCAAGCCTTACTTCGTTCAATACTAGCATGTAAACTTTTGCGGGAAGAAGCTGTTGTGAAAGTTGCGAGATTTATTTAGCCAATTCCAGCTACAGTTTCTTCCTTTAAAAATTTTTCTGAAATTTTTCAGACTGACTTGCATTTTTCTTTCTACTGCTTAGAGTGAATAGACTGCCGATTCTGGGGCAAATTCTATTGTTTAGACTGAACGATCCGGGGTGCTTGGCCGGTTGCAGTGGAGATAGACTCTCTTCGGATTACGATGCTCTGTGCATCTTCAAGGGGCAAATCCTAGGATATATCTTATCATATGTCAATATCTAAAGTTACTTACAACTATAGTTGCTAACAGCTAAATCAGACCAACTATTAAACCGAAGTAAAAACAAAATTAGATTATAATACAAATGATAGAAAAAAGTCCTTATTTGCAAATTAAACAATGACATACTTTACCATCCCAATTTGTGATCATTTTTTCTGAATCATTTTAAGGCACCAGCCCTCTTTATTTCATGTTATAGAGTATTTAATAGGAGACTACCTAAGAGGAGAGAGAGTTTCGTCCATTTCTACTTGTTTGTACTTGTGGAAAGGCAGTGCATCTTCAAGGGGTAGGGTACTTGTTGAAGGAGTTAGGAAAGTGAACCTCTGCCATCCAAAATGCCTCGTAAATGTCCAGGGGGCTATAGTTCCACAAAAATTCATGAAAACAATCGTAAATATTTCATCAAAACTTAAAAGCTTCATTTTTGAGAAAAAATTATTTTTAACGATTTTGAAGGATCATGTGTTTGAACATTTTTAGTCAGACTCAGCATGGCCGGCGTGACCTTCATATAATAAAAATATAATAATATGAAATCATTTAAAGTTGGTTTTACATAACTTATAAAGAAACTAATTAAGACCAACTAATTACATCAACCTACTCTAAAATAAAAATGAAAGTAAAAAAGGGAGATAATGACGATTACACGATGTATATAACGACTTCACTATTTAAAAATTTTACAGTTGCAGTCCACTCCACTCCAACTTTTATACATTTCTTAAAAGAGCAGATGGAGGTTTTGCTTTGATTTCGTGTGGAAGGTAATTCCATAAGAAGCTGCCTCGAAAAGCTATGCTATCATTTCATATCTAATAATGTTAGTTTGAGGCAGCATTAGCATGTTTTTCGATTGTAAATTATACTGAATGCTCTTTTCATGGAACATGTTCCACATAAAGGATGGGTTTTCACATTTCAAACATTTATAAACCTCTAGCCTTAATTTTTTCAAATGCTTTCGTGACTTGTACATTCATATGATTTTTTCTAGAAGTTCTTCAAATGGAGAAGAATAGTTATTTCGTAGAATTGCAGGTCATTTCTTGGAACAGATTTATGAATTGCAGATCATTTCATTTCATATACTTACAGAGGGTTGCCCTTCAGCAATGCTGACTCTCGAGGGGTCCTCCGTTTAAGTACTTACAAAACAGATTAAGTTAGTATAAAGGAATAGAATACTACCAACTATAAAAGAAAATTATTGAAAGACCACAACAAAATAAATAAATTACAGAGAAAAGGAACGGAAAAGTTTAATAAGTGTGATTTAAATCGCATGTTGCTATAGATTGTTTGAATTTGGTAGGTAAGCTGTTCCATGTTTTGGCACCCCTATAAGAAAATCATTGCTGGCCATTAGAAGATCTCTTTTGCAGCAGCCTTAGAACAGTGACCATTGACAATATTGCGCAGATTGTAAGAGGTTTATTGGGAGATTTTTGTGAATAAATCACTCGTATATTGCGGAGCTAGCCCATGTGCAGATTTAAAAACCATCAATTCTGACTCATGAGCTATGAGTTCTTCAATTGTTTTCCAACCCAACCTGCACACTAAAGGTATCTTTGGAGCATCACAGCTGCTATTTGTTCGAACCACAGCAGCCCCATACGGAACAAGAATATAGTGAAAATGAGGCTCTACAGTTCCTGCATATAGTTTATTTAAAGTTTCTAAAAACAAGATAGATTTAGCATGTGTTAAGAAACCGACTGCTATAGATATTTTAGAGGAAAGAACATTAACATGGTATTTCCAATCTAAAGAATTTTAAATTTGTAGACCAAGATACTTGGTTGTATCAATGACTTCTAATTCATGATCCCTAATTTTTAGTGAAAAATCCAGATCTAGATTTTTCAACATCGTAAGCTTCCGTTTTGTAGAAATGAGCGTTGATTGAGTTTCCATGGCATTAAATTAGACTTGAACATTGCTTTTGGCTATTTCAATCGTGATCCAAACTGTAATGGTAAGTAGTAAATAGGGAAGCTGGAACACAGGGTGAAGGAGGGAGCGCCCCCGCCCTCGAGGAGTGGGGGCAGAGGGATAAAAGTGCCTTTCTTTTGCTTTCTACAGATATAATTGTTTTGGGCTCGACCTCCTTCTATCCTTAGGAATTCGTTAGTACTTTACTTTTTTAACGGAACATTATAAAAGTTGTGTATGTATGTAAATAGTTGGTGTAAATTAGCTTTTAGCTAGAAACACACAAACCAACTGTATAAAGAGGTTTTATTTGATTTGATTTTATTTGATTTCATGACTTCCTATGAAGTATAACAATGGCTGGGACCATATGTTTCTGAAAATTGGCCCAACTTAATTTAAGCTTAGCTACTCTCATTTTCACATTTCACATTTTTGCACAATAAATGACAACAATGTTGGGTATAACTGTTGCGCTAGCTTGACCATCTATGTTGGGCATTTCGATAATGTGTTGACAATTCTCTAAGGAAATCTAAAAGAGTTAGAGAACCACCTAAGAGGCATTTCCCCTCGTAACTGGCTGGCTTTCGTGTTTCCGCGCCTTTTCTCCCTGGTGTGCTGGCAGTGTTTGAGGAGCATTGATGGCCAATTGCAAGGAAGGACGGAGGGAGAGGAGTTCCAGCCAATTGCCAAAATTTAAGAGTTTCGATAAGTTGCCAAGATTTAGAGAAAGAAATTCCGGATGGCGGTTAGAGTACTATTGCATAATAATTGTTCGTGTGTTACATGAAGAACTTCAGAAATTGACTTTTGCGTTACATGTTGATATGTATTACTAAATTTTTTTTGCGTAGCAATTTTGTGCTTGTATTGGCCACACGATATTCCACTACATAATGTAGGATGATGCTGGGCAAAGTTTGAATTCCACAAAAAATTTTGGATGTTGATGGAAGTTGTTGGATGATGTTGGAATTGTCTGTCTACCCAACTCAACAAAATCATGTCGGCACACGCGCAATGGTAAAAGCCCGCCAAACTTTGAAATCGTGTGCTTCGGTAGAGGGAAGCTACGGGTGCAATTTGCGAAATGTAGCGAAACAATAGAAAATAATAAATCAAAAATCGAAAGGAACAGTGGCGAAGTTGAAGGATGATGTTGGAATGGAGTGGAGTGGAATGGAATGGCGCTTATTGATGTTGCTAGTGCTTACTGGGAGAGTGGCTACTCAAACGGATGACGTAGATATACTACTTACTAAGAACTGCCCCTATAATGCAAATGCTCGCATCTGAATAGTACTGCTCATGGATAAATCAGAGCCTACAAGCTCATGCGCAATAGGGATAGGATGAAAGAGGTAGCACTGAAAAGAAAATCATCAATAATTATGAATATTGAGGTAAAAAAAACAGTAATTTTCGAATAAGATATCTGCTTTTAAAGGGAAAGTAAAGAACTTCAGGAAGATAATTAATGCAACATTGATTTCTTAAAGGAAACTCGGCAGAGAAAAGACATATCCAATTTAATGAACGGTTACTTCTGCTTTATTGGCGAAAATCTTCCCAGCAAAATTAAGTGGGCTCCCAATCTCATTCTGGCTGGTGATAGTGTCGTTAACAAGAAGATTTCCCGATTTAAGTCCCAACATATAAGTACCTTAGATTTTAAGCTATTTCTTGAAACTGGCCTTGCTATTAATGGAAACCCATCATGTTTAATACTTCAATAGAAACAAATCAACTCCAAAATTTGAGGAAATTAGCAAGGATTACTCCTATTTTTAAGAGAGGTGATAGACCGTCCTATATCTATATTGCCAGTCATCTCAAGACTTTTTGAAGAGCTTATTGCCAACCAGTCAAGGATGTGCTGATAGGGGCGTCGCGCCCCACCCCAATATTTTCAAATTTCCAAGAAAACAGGCCAAAAGCTAGCCAGGCAGCAAGAGGGTTGGCCACAGTAGTAATAATTTAGTAGTAATAGTTGGTCAATTGGTCGTAACGCTCCCCCCCCAACAGAAGGTGTCTCGGCACATCACTGCGACCAGGTGTACCAGTACATGAATGAAAATAATATGTTTTCGTTTAATCAATCTGGCTTTCAGCGCCTTCATTCAACTTTAACATGCTTGCTTAAGAATGCTTATGACTGGTACAGTGAACTAGACCTGGGTAAACTAGTAGGATTAGTATTCATCGACCTTACAAAAGCTTTTGATACTGCCAACTATGACATCTTTTACCAAAAACTCAACAACTACTGTATACAGCAACGTGAGCTATTATGGTTTCAATCCTATCTATCTAACAGGGAACAATTTTTGCAGAGTCAATGGGATTTATTCGGAAATCAATAGTATAAATATCGGTATACCCCAAGGATCATGCCAAGATCCTTTATTATTCATCATTTATATCAACGATCTCCCTCAGGCAGTACGCGATTCTAATGCTTCCATGCATGCTGATGACACAAGTTTGTGCTGTCAATCGCTTGATATCAATAAACTTAATGAGATTATAAATAATGATTTGGAAAAGCTGCAAAAATGGTTAATGGGTAACAAACTGTTCCTTAATGCTTTTGACAAAACGGGATAACTTTCTGGGGGCAAAGTCTATGTACTGCGAGAGCAATGTATTTAGATGATTTAATCAAGCACCTAAGAAGTCTTCTATGCTTTGGTAGGAACCGTCACCAAGCCTTCCTCAATCAAGTGCCATAAAAGCCTTCCTCAAAATTGACACAAGCAAGCAAAGCCCTCTCCAGGTTAACAGCCGTAGAGCTGTGGCTATATTATTGAAATGAAGGTAAACGGAAGAAAAATGAACTCATTGGAGAGGACAAAATTAATTATATGACAAAAGCATTCATGAAGGAAGCCGTTGGAAGGACTTTTCTGTTGAAAGTGTGATTTGATGATGGTTTCAAGTAGTTGAACTAAAGATTATTGAGCTTAACACTGACTGATAAATACTTGCACTTCATTTACTCTATTGTCACCGGCACTTTTGTGGTTCTGAAGTCATTTTTTGAGGTAGTGTTTGCAGCATCCTAAAGATGAACAAGGGTCCATTTGTTTTAATAAACATTAAGGAAGATACGTATTTGACGATTTGATAGTCATCAAAGATTGTCTCTTTAAGCAAATCAAGTTCATCTTGGACAAGCCTCTCTCTGCTTCAATACTACTTATTGGAAGAGCATTCACCAATCCTTAGATCAACTTTTATCAAGCTCTGGGGGGG
>WIPJ01000406.1:103511-133045 GCA_018155075.1 Cassiopea andromeda
TGTATATATATATATATATATATATATTTGAGTAGTATAAGGTGGTACAAATTGATAAGTAGCATAGGGTGATACAACTCAAATGTGACTTTACACAACATCCACCAGTGTATTGATAGGTGTAGATGATTATTTTTGACGTTTTTTAATGTCAACTTTGATTTTGCAGTTGGGATGAAACTCATTTTGGCAAATTTGCAAGTCATTATATTAATGGCAAGTTCTTCTTTGATGTTCACCCTCCTCTGGGAAAGGTAATTGCATTAGCAGTTTCTTGGATTATAGCCAAGGGGCACCAGCCATTGTAGACTGAGGGAGCTTTGGATGCAATGCTCTTCAGTTACAACTCAATTTGGTGCCACATCAATCTTAAAATCTTGCTAGAGGTCCCTCACCCCAAGTGTAGCATTTTCTCATATGAATTTTTAAGCCAATTTGATCAAGTTATTATACAGAAAATTGGAAATCTTGAAATTAGATGTATTGTTACCTAATCAGCCTAAAAATGTGGTGTGAATGAGCAGTGGCAATTTCAAAAAATTTTAACAAGGGGGGCTTCAGGTACAATGTCATAAAATAGGCATCATGTAGTTCCAATCACACAAGTACTTTCAAAGAGATGCAAAGATAATAAGAAAGATCTCAATAATCATATAGCAGTGCAAAATGTATCATAGCAATGCAACGCCAAACATTTAGGAGGCAAGTTCAAAGCACTTTGAAAACCAAGGCCAATAAAACATTATTGAAGGTGGGCAGAGCCCGCCAAAATGTATAGTAGTTTTGATGAGGGGCTCTGCCCTCTGAGTCTCCCAAGAATTCACCCATGTAGATGAGAAGGCTACATTGACTGGAATTTATATTGAAGCATTCACTAGCCATTTTATCTATCACAAGTTTTGGCTATTTTGGTGCTAACAAAATTGTATTTTGCAGAATTCAAGTTTAGAAAAGTTTATTAGTGCTAGTATTTTCTACATGGCTCTTTGTTCACCAAATCCCATATTCTAAGAAAATGTTGCATGACTATTGTAAGACCCAAGCTCCTAATAGATAGTTGTGTGGTATAGCCCCTTGCCCTGATTTTATATAAAGGATTATATAAAGTGTTGTGAACCACTTGGATGAAAAAGTTATTTCTGTTATGATTGGGATTCCAAATGATGTAAAGAATAAATGTATTCACAAGTATATAAATTATTCACTTCATCCAAAAACCAACATTTGTAGACAAATTGAGGGTATTACCTTATCGCTGGGAGTTTTGCTTTGTTTTTTAATCAGCCCTTTGAGTGGGGCTCTCATTTTGCCTTGTATAAAATTCCTATAATTTCACAAAAACATTGTTGGCTTTCATCAAGAGTACTCAGATTTCAATAGCTATGTTGTGCTGCTGTCATTCCATATTACAAATTTTTATCTAGTTATAATATTTGACTATAAGTAATACTAATCAGATCATGGTGAGTATTGGTATTATAACTATTGTTAGCTCACTGCCCAGCCCAAAACACTCCTCTATACCTCTTAAGTTTGAAACATGGCTGATAGCTCCAAGGTCAGGAAATAAAGATGCACATTCTAAATTCTGTATGAATTGTTGTTAATGTTTTGTTCTTTTACTATTGCCTTCTCTCTCTGACTTGTGTTAAATTTAAAAGTTCCTTAAAAATTCAATTTCCTTAAAGGCCTCTTTAAACTTTGACAAATTCCTTAGTTTAAGGAAATTATCTTGAAATTGAGAATACAGCTATCAAGTGCACTTCTAATTATTTTTAAAGCACCAGTATGCAATTGCAGCTTGATTGAAAATTGCTTTCAGTTCTTACCACTTCTTTGTCAATAGATCACTAAATGCATTTGAAGCAAGAATTTTTATATCTTTCTGGTTAATATAAAAGTGTGTGATACATTATGTATCTTCAGCTGTTGGTATTATGGCTTAGTTTTTCAAGAAATTTTTAGCTTTGTTGTTTTATGTTTTGACCCATTTTTTTTGTAGATGCTTTTAGCTTTGGCTGGATGGATGTCTGGATATGGAGGAGGATTTCCTTTTGATAAACCAGGTGATGCATATGGTGAAGAGAAGTATGTGGGAATGAGAACTGTAAGTGTTTCATCAGATACATTTTGCCGAGATACCAATGTACAAGACACTCCAGACATTATGAAGTGGTGTTAATGATAGATTATTGCCTTGTGTTGTAGCCTGCTACTCAGGAGTCCTGAAAAGACATCCATGCCCATTTATTTAATTTTTTAATTTTTGTCTGTTCTACCTCTGCTTATTCTGGATTACTCCTTTATTAATTTTAAAAGTCCATAGCTAGAAACCAACCTCCTCCTGGGTGATTCCCACCTAGAAGACCTAATATAGATAAGACAACAGGCTATTGTCTTGAAACTTTCAAAATAAATTGTTTATTTTTTGTAGTTCTTTAGTTGCACCACAGTATTTGAAAAATATTAGTCATAAAATTTTTCTAGACCAGAACCATGAACATAGGAGTTTTCAATCATCATGAAATATTGTATGAGAAGCTGTTGGAAATTGCTTTGTAAAAGAATAATGGCAAAAGCTATCATGAAATTGCAACAATTGTGGGCTGCTCAGGGAGTGCAGTTGTCACTGTTTGCAAAAAATCCTTCATATCAAGAACTGTAAAAAATCTACTAAGGATTGGTACATCAGAGAAGTCACTTTGCTAGTTTCTGAACCTTTGTTGCAAGTCCATAATTATGCTTTTATCAGCAGTTAATTGGCAAGATTTAATATTGTAGAAAACATAAGGTGAAAATTGAAGTGTTGCTTAAACTCCTTAGTATTTTTGTATTGTTTAGATATGTACTATTTGAAGGTAAGGCTATGCACATCACAGCAACTTTTTGTTAGGACACAAAAACAAAGTTGATGACATCATTATTTTACCACTGTGTACCAACATGATTTGAACAGTAGTGTATGTGTCAGAGGTTGGGAACCTATGGCTCGCAAGCCACATGTGGCTCTTTTCAAGACTGTACCTGGCTCTCTGGCTCACAGACAGATCTTAGCAGCTTGCTTCAAAGCATTGCAAAACAGTGAATACTTCAAAAAAGGCCTTCCAAAGTTATCTTCAGTTGTCTTCAGTTGTCTTATAGCCCAATTGGCCAAATTAGTGTTGAATTACAAGATTTTGTGGTCCCATGTGACACCAATGCTCAATTGTATGGCTCTTATGGAAACCCATTTCTAAATATGAGGCTTCAGTGGCTCTCTCAGCCAAAAAGGTTCCCGACCCCTGGTATATGTAGTTGACAAATGTTGGTTGTTCTTTGACCAAAGTGTTGAATGGAAATTGCATTTTGGCACGCATATGTGTACTTCATATCTTCAACATATTTCACAAGCCTGAAACTTGGGGAAACTGCCTGATTTCTTGCAGTTTTTGATACTATCTTCAGAGGGTTTCAGGTCAGTTTCTAGGTTATGCTTCATCAGTTTCCAAGGAGTATAAACCACTTTAACCCATTTGGTTTCATCTTAGCTTTAACATGTTGTTCTTTCCTTTCTTTGATATATGTAAACAGGACAGTGAGTTTTGAATAAAAGCTGCAAGCACTTTCAGAAAAATTTGCAGTTGTTTTGGTCAATATCAATGTTTTTTCATTCTCTGAGTTACATTAGTTATCACCTCAAACCTGCAACTATCAACACAAACCTGCAACAGAATTTACCTTAGATTGAAAAAATTATTTGCTGAAAGCTCTAAGCACCCTTCTTAATCACTGAAAATACTGAGTTTCTCCACAACTAACTTTTCTCACAAAATGAATACGAGCCTTCTAATTGTTATATCAGTTTCAAGTAGAGTTACCCTTAAGACATCATTTTTTTACTGCTGGTGCTACTATATACTTTGATCTTGTGGGGTGTTCCCTTTTTTATATGCTGCTTTTCATATTTGTTCATATGTGAAGTTTGTATCAATTCTTTTTTTTACAGTTTTGCTCTCTCCTGGGAGGTTTTTGTGTACCATTAGCTCTTCTTATTGTATATGAAATGACTAAATCATTGCCTGCTGCTATCATTTCTGCATCACTCATTCTTTTTGGTAAGTGATCAGGAAATTTTTCAATATTTTGCTTTTTCATTTTGACTTGATGGCTAGGAAACAGAATACATTAGGAAGTCTTACTGTTTCATTGGTGTAAAGATCTACAACAACCTTCCAATTGAGTTCATGAAAAGTAAACCCTTTGAGCAATTTGAGGAACTGTTAAAGAAACATTTCCTTTAAAACCTGTTATATCTGGAACTTGTAAATAGCACATTTTAATTCCTGCTAGGTTTTATCAAATAGCCATATTGTAGGTTTTTCTTTCTTTCTTCTCCTTGCAGGATGCATAGTAAGAGCAGCATTTTTTGTTGAATGTACATCCTGTTTGTTGATTTGTTATATTGTTATTTTTATGTGGGGATCACAAGAAGCTGCTGAAACTTGTATGTTGTAGAGATACATGCTTTGACTTTTTGGTCCTCTTTAGTGCAATGCTATGGGATTTTTCTTGGGATGTAATTTTTCCAGAAACACCTTGGGATAAATTTTGGGAAGTATAGCAATGCTTCTGATATTTTCAAGTCAACATCTTTAAATTAGAAAACTGTTCATTTTTTCATTGCTATTGCTTGCTTACATCTTCTCAAACTACACCAGAACAATATAAGTATAGGAAGCAAGTAATACCTCTTTCTATGCAGAATAGATGTATTTTTATGTGCAAAAAAAGGATGTTCTCCAAGACTAGGGGTGTGGTTCTACAAAGTTGCTCTGAGGGCAGTACCACTTGACTCAATTCCTGTTTGCCAGCTATTTGGGTTTCCTAGTGGCATACTTTTCTACAGTATTTGTGCCCTAATTTATTTGGCCATGCAGCCCTGAAAGTACATATTGTCTAATAGTTGCTATTGATAAGCTGTCCAATGTGTGGTGTTCACCTTTTGTGACACAAACTGTTACAAGAGTTTCAGAGGTTTATGGGAGTGATGCAGTGCAGGAGGCACAGAGGACCCAGCCCCGTTCCTTAAAACTTTTCAAATGATTAGGGGGGCTTAGCCATTTGTGTAAATTGAATATTTTCTCTGTTGGAACAAAGTTTTAATGAATCAAGAAAAGATTTTACTTCCACTCCGGTAGCAAGGTACATCTTGATTAGGTGAGGTGGAGTTTGGTGTCCCTTTGTTATGAACAGCTTAAATTTTTCATTTCAAACAAAACAAAAACTTTTAACAGATATACAGAAACCACTGAAACGCTCGCTACCTATTCCAAGGCAAAGTTGTTGCATTTCTTATTATTATTTCCTCACATTTTTTGTCACAGAAGTTGAGTTTCAAACATAAGTGTGGATATGGTGTGACATCCAATAATGAACATCGGATAAGGCGTCATTCCCCATATGCAAATTAGCTAGGGGGTCTGGGGGGCATGCTCCCCAGGGACGTTTTGAACTTTAGATCATCTGAAATTGTTGGAAACTCATATTTATCTAACTATTCTCAAGAAATTTTGGGAATTTTACATTACGGTTTTCTTAGGCAACTAGACACCAATAGAATGAAGTGCTTTTAGTTGACATACTCTGATCATTCCAGAGCAGACAGAACTGGGGTTATGGAATTCCTCCTCCTTATCCCCTCCTTACCAAATTAAAGGCTTTAAGAGCTTACTTGTTGTGGGGGGACACAGCACCCTCCAGTCAGCATACAAAGAGAACTCTTTAAGCCTTTAGTTTAATAATTAAATTGAATTCAATTAATGATTTAATAATAATTCAATTCAATTTAGTAGGATAAGTAAATTAGCATGCAGGTTTGCCATGGAGGGGCCTTAGCCTTTCCTACCTTGGCTTGAGCTTCTTAGTTTTTATAAGGAAGTGATTATTGCGGGAGTTAGTTAATTAAATAGTTTACAATCTTTCCATGCAACCACTTTTGGTTTTGTCTATGTTGAGAAGGCATATACTCTAAAGGGACAGACACATCACTTTTACAAATGCAAAAACAGCAAAGTCGAGGGAGTGTTTTTTATAGAATGCCTACAGCACATCCCCCTTCCTACCTTTTTAGGGCGGAACCCTTTATTGGGGGCCTCAAGCTCACTCTAATGCATGATCCAAAATAATTAATTTGATATTTCTGTTCTTTTGATTATATAGATTATTTAGAAATGGTGTAGATACGGGAAGGAAATGAAGTGCTTTGCCCATATGTAGCAGATAGCATAACTGCAACCACGGACAACTGTGTCTTTCCGGATAAACTAAAAGAGGCAGACGTGTGTGCAATATGTAAGAAGGGGAACCCATGCCAAATAGTGAGCTATAGGCCTATAGGTATACTATCAGCCATGTCAAAAATTATTCAACGAATCATGAGTGAACAAGTAAGCTAGTTTATGGCTAGTATGCTATCCCCATTACTTTCAGGATTCCGACAGGGATATAGCACACGATATGCTCTATTTCGAGTTTTAGAGAGATAGAACAAAAAAAGGTGTGACGGTTATAGTTGCAATAATCCTATTAGATTACAAAAGCTTACGATTGTATACCCCATGATCTATTGATAACGAAATTAGAGGCATATGAATTCAGTAGAAAAGCTCTAAGACTAATTTATAGCTACCTGTCAAATCGAATACAAAGGGTCAAAATAGGATCCACCTATAGCTCGCGAAAATGCACCTCTATTGGTATATCACAGGACTCAGTTCTTGGCCCTTTGCTTCTCAGTATCTTTATAAACGACCTATTTCTATAGGGATTTGGAGTCGTAAGTATGCAACTTTGCGGCCGAAACAACAATTTACTAGTGTGATACAAATATGGACACGGTAATTATTAGATTAAAGAAAGACCTAAAAGGGTCATTGGAATGGTGTGCTGCTAATGGCATGAACGCCAATCCTTCAAAATTCCAAATAACGTTTCTAGGACTTGAAAGAAAAATGAACTATGCCGTAACATCAACGGACAACTGATTCAACCAAGCGAACATGTTAAGCTCCTGGGAGTGACCATTGATAATGCCCTTAGGTTTGGCACCCATGTGCATGGAATTTGTAAGAAGGCCAACCAAAAAATACATGCATTTGGTAGATTGAGACCATATTTCGGAAAAGATAAGTCAAATTTGCTATTAAACACAATCGTGTTATCGAACTTCTCTTATTGCCATTTGATCTGGCTATTTTGTTAGCAAAACTGCCAATAATGAAATTAATAGAACTCACAAGCGTGCATTGAGAATTCTATATAGCGACTATGAATCGAAAGTTGAGAAACTGCTAGATAGGGATAATACAAGACAACAAATACAAAGAACCTACAAAAATTGATAATAGAAATATGTGGATCGCTCAATGACCTAAGCCCGGAGAATATGTGAGAGTTGTTCGTTGAAAAAGATGTTCAATACAAAAAGATGATCTCCGCACCAGGGAATTATGCAAACTCCCTTCAATACAATCTCCGCACCAGGGAATTATGCAAACTCCCTTCAATACAATCTCCGCACCAGGGAATTATGCAAACTCCCTTCAATACCATCTCCGCACCAGGGAATTATGCAAACTCCCTTCAATACAATCTCCGCACCAGGGAATTATGTAAACTCCCTTCAATACAATCTCCGCACCAGGGAATTATGTAAACTCCCTTCAATAAGCTCCCATTCTCTATGGACCAAACTCCCTATCCTTTAGAGGGAGTCTGTTATGCAATACCATTGATGATGAGATAAAATTTTCACCCTCTCTTTAGTAGTGTAATAAAGAAACACATAGCTGGGATGGTAGTAACTGTAAATGGTTTATTTGCATTTAATTTAGTTTTGTTTTATGAGTAGATAGTTGGTATTAATTAGCTCTATAAACTATATGTTTAACCAACTGTAAGTAAGTTTTGTGATTGATTGATTGATTGATTGATTGATTGATCGATTGATTGATTGATTGATTGAGTGAGTGAGTGAGTGATTGATTGATTGATTGATTGATTGATTGATTGATTGATTGTACCATATTACCTTCAAAGTTATCCATCCAAAAGCGCTTTCTAATTTTTCGATGCTCTTGGATAGGTGCTTTCTCGAGAGAGGCACTTTTTTGAGGGTGGATAATTTTATATTGTTTCTCCATTTCACTGAGTTGCTTTGTGATCAAAAGTTCTTGTAAGCAAAATTAATTCTTAAAGGTTAATCACAATGTACATATCTATCTTAGAACTAAGCTATTTAATTAAACTTAGTACATAGGAAATACATTCAGCCAGCATCAGTACAAATATCCATTTTTCATCATTTCACCATCATCATTCCAGTTCTCTAAATTATCATTGTTGGCAAAGCATTGATTGTTCTCTTATTCAAGCAAAAGTTCATGTAGTGATTATCAATTTATCAGCTGCATTTTCACATGGTTATGCCTTTTCGAATTTACATATGATTTCCGAATTTACCTATGAAAAGCTGTTAGCACCTAAGTAATATGCTTTTTTCTGATAACAATCATCATTTTGATCTTCTTTCTGATAACAAAACCTAGAGATGAGAGCGCCTTCTTTGGGGGGAACACTTTTACTAGGATGGGCACTTTTTAGTTTTACGATGGTCTTAGGAAGCGCTTTTCTAGGGAGGCATTTTCTCGACATAGGGCGCTTTTTAGAGGAAATACGGAATTCTATAAGTAAAAGGCTGTAGACGGTGGAGGTGACACTCCTTCGAAGCAATGTTCGTTCAGTTCAAAGTAAAGGCGTTTTTGTTCATATAGGTCGTTTTGTAAGGTAATGTACCAATTCATCAAAATTAATGATCACATGATCGAATTCACCTTAAACACTCCTTCCCTGTTGAATGTGAAAGAGGACACACTCCTTCTCTGTTGAATGTGAGAGCTAGCAAGAGCTCTGTAAAAGACAACACACTCCTTCCCTGTTGAATGTGACAGCTAGCAAGAGCTTTGTGAAAGAAGACACACTCCTTCCCTGTTGAATGTGACAGCTAGCAAGAGCTCTGTGAAAGAAAACACATATACTTGTTGGGGATACGTTCATGCAATTTTTGAGTCATTAATCGGAGCCAGAGCCGTGTATAATCTGAGCACGCGCAGTAAGGCTTACTTCTTGAAGTTAAGTATGGCTGAACCGTTGAGCGGAGCTTGCATAATACGCTTTACGCCGTAAAGAGAGGAATATCACAAGTCAACACTGATAAGTTAATTGGAAGTACCAAAATATAACATAAGATAGCATTTGACATGTTCGTCTTCCTTCTTCGGTCGTCCCCCTTTGCGTATACTACGGTGCTTAGACCCGTCTCCTCTGCGTTCAAAATTCAGATGCGAAGCCATTGCTTCGGACGTTCAAAATGGTTGCAGGAAATCTGTAAGCGAAATAGTGAATATACTGAATAAACGCTGTATCCCGTGGAGGATGAATGGATGCAAACCACAGCTAAAATTTACTACGTCTTTACAATGAAGCTTCGCGCAGAAAGTCGATAAGAACTCAAAGTTTTCTCTTTTTATCGTAGCAAATAATTGCCAACAGTTTATGCTATGAAGCTGTGTACATACTAGAGAAATGTCTGCACAAAGTTAAACCCTCGCCCTATCCTTCAGAATAATGACACCTCAGTCTTGAACAATAAAAACAATTGTATTAAGTGACCTTTCCTTCACAACTTCAGAGGAAAATTGATCTTTTCTACGCCTGCTCAGATCATACGAGATCTGATTGGATGATAACATTGAATATCAGACAAAAGAAAATACAATAGGCCTCTCAATTTGTCTCCCCATTAAATATGTTGCTTAAATTTGGTAAAATTTTCTGTACTTTCTTGCACAAATTGTGTATCAGTTTTTCATGATGTATTTTTCCCATCAAACACCTCAACCTTATGCCTCTTTTTGCATATCGTTGCTCTTTTTGTGGTAGTTGTGATCTTTGAAAGACTAGCTAGATCACGGTCATTTCTGAACTTAGCGGATATAATCTGTCTTTAGGAGCGATTTATATAGTGTGATAGTATGTTACAAAGTAGTAGAAAAGTAGACAGTGAATATTGAAGTCATCGAAAAAGCACACAGAACTGGAAACAACAACTCAGCTCAAAGCAATCACAGCATGCAATATTTTGCACACCTGAGAAGGTGTATGTCAGGGCATACGCATGTGATCACACGCCTTTCCAGTGAAAGCTTTTAGTAACTATAATCTTGTTGGATTTAGTGATGAGCACTAGTTATATTCAGACAGTATTAGGTTTGATAACTGCCAATATAGGAATTTATTTGTGTGTCCAATTTGCAATCTTTCGCTCTCTTTCAGATCATGGAGCATTGACTCTTTCAAGGTTTATTCTTTTGGACGCAATTTTGATGTTTTTTATGATGATGGCAATTTTTTGTTTAGTTAAATTTCGAAATATGTGTGATCGGTAAGTACTTTGATGGCTATTGTCATGTTATATTTTTTGCTCATAATGAACTTCTTCAAACATTGTCCATAACTTTGAATAAGGGTGGTAGCAGCTACTTATCATTTCACTACTGTCTTTGCAGTGTCGTTCTTTACCAGAATATGGTTTGCATTTCTTTCTACATAAGTAGCATAACACCAGTGATCACACTTGGTTTTGTATTGCTACTTACATATCCCAAATGCTGGATTGCTCGATGAAATTTTTCAAATACAATTTAACTTTATCTCTTATTTTTCCTTTTAGTCCATTTTCAGTTGAATGGTGGGGATGGATGCTATTTACCGGTTTTTTCCTGGCGTGTACATTTAGGTGAATAGTTAATTGTGAAGCATTTTATTTATGAAAAGAAATTCACAATGTATACTTATTATAGATTAGAGGTTTTCAATCTTTTTACTGGAGGGAAACCTCAAGGAAACATTCCAGTGGCTCAAGGAACCCCTGTTCCATAGCATATTTTAACTGTATGACTGGGCGACCGGATTTTGAATACTGAGTGACAAGACTAGAGAAAAAGTCACATGCAGTAATGAGATTAAAGTTGACCATGAAGCTATATAGTTTGAGTTTTCCTTACCTCCAACATTAGAACTAGCAAAGAGTCAATATTTACGAATGGACATTATAGACCATAGATTTCATCCGGCGAGCGAAATTCTTGGGCCTCAGAAATATTTTCCCGGCTGTTACTTTTTCAAAATATTTTCCAATACCAGTTGCAAGATAATACTCGCTTGGAATAAGAACATCACATTACAACTCAAACTTATCACAGTTAGACGTAGAATCTATGCTAAGTCTATTTAAAGTTTAATTCGATGAAGAGAAGTCAGAAATAGAAGTTTTTCCTTCTCAGCATAAAGATAAATGATGGACGTAGCCTTATTTTGCAAGAGGGCGTTCTCCAAAGTTTAAGAGGGCGTGGCATTTATAGTTTTCTGGGACAAGCCTCCAGACCCAAACTCTACCTGTGAGACTAGGTTTTTAGGCAAATCCCCGTTATAAGGCCTATAGTACACTTTTTACTTGGGCTATTGTGAATATGGCTGCAATGAATGAAACCATAATTGTCGATTGTTTGCAGTAAAAAATATTATTCCAAGCTGAAAAAGTCTCTAGAGATATTGTTTTCAGTACTACAAGTTTCTTAAATTTGTGGCCTTATACATGCTGGTACCATGTAGCGTGGTTTCTTATAAAAACGCGCACCTTTCTATATTTTATACCATTTGGGTTCTGTCGCCCAGTGAAGTTTTCGTTAAAAATGCTATCCACTGTTTACATATCCGTACGGGAGAACTAAAATTACTGCACACTTTGTAGCGTATATGTAGCTTCTGTCCTTGCGGGACCCCGGTTGAAAAGCCACTATTTTAGGTGTTATAAAAGCTTGTGTTTATGTTACCATCTCAAAAAAGCACATACCTACTTTACGCCTTGAAGTAATGTAAGGTTTATTATTGTTTATATTAATATTTGCGTGGCTAGAAGAAAAGCTTTATTACATTCTTAATTTAATCACAAGAAAGGGTTTGACAAAATGTAGCAATCAGAGCTTGCAATAGTATTTAGAGTAAGTGGCTGATCATGAATAGTAGGCGGGCGGCTGTATCCCTCGGAGGGCCACCCATTATCTATACTTTTTACGTCATTCATTTTTAGTCAAAAATAGAAGGCAATTTAGGCAAAGGAAGTTCTGTAAACAATGTATTATTGTCAAACTGACACATTAAAAGCATGTTTTGTAGTTTGTGACAGTGGTGTGGTGGCATAGGGGCCTACAGGGGGGGGGAGAGCAAAATGAAGATTGTGATGGGAAAGGTATCCTCTCTTGCGCACGCATTTGGCTTGCAAAAGTGTCACTGTTCACTTTGCACGACAACGCAAACTAAAACAGTCTAGTAAAGTTTACATGTAATGGTAATGGTTTGCATTGTTTTCTCAGTTAAACATCAATTGAGCGTGATTGAAAAATTTGATTAGAATCGATTTTCAAAAGTTGGCCAAAGAACACTATGATGATTTCCATTCAAAAGTCAAAATATTTACGTAACTTTCTTGGTTGAAAATTAGCATTTCAAATCACAATCAAAGGAATCGTTATTTGTACCATTCTTAGAAGTAAATTAGTAACAGTACTAGAAGGAAACTTTCACCATTGCAATAGGATATATTCTTTCCATCACATGCTATACATGATTGAAACTTTTGCAGCCAATCAGCTTGTTCCAAACTACCGCAAGCAAGTAATTTACTAAGCAAAACAAGCGTATGTCTTTTTCCAGATATTAGTTTCTCTAGCTTTTCATCTTGCGCATTTGTTAAAATTTGTGGCCAGACATTTTAGGGCAGACTGTTTAGGGCAGACTGCTAAGCGAAGCTAGCAGAGATTCAAGTAGGACAATAGTAGGCCAAAGCAATAAACAAGGGATTAAATACTTGAGCAAGTATTTAATCCCTATATTAGTAGTTTTACTCAACAAAAGTAACTTGAGTGAAGAAAAACGCTAAATATTGCCAATGAAGAATATTAATGGAAAGTTCAGCAAACGTTTCTGGCAATAGGTAGAAATTTACACGTTTCTAGCAATTTCAGAAGATCTAAATTTCAAAATATGTGTAAAAATATATTATTGGCGAAAAACCAACCCATTGGATGTCACATCATATCCCAAGTTTTGTTTTACAGGTTCATTTTAGACAACCGTTTCACACCATAAGTAGGGCTAAAAGCGTTTCTAGAGATTTCAGAAGACCTAATTTCCAAAGTTATTTTTGCTCGAAAAGAAGAATGTAAAATGTTCGTAACAAGAATACCAAATTTCTCATGGCCTTCCCAAGAAAGCATATGCCACGATACTATTGGTTTGTATCCTCCTTTAGCATAGAACATATAGGAGATAGTATCAGAAATAGAGGAATCCATGTTGCTCAAAATATTAGCAATACATGTGGTAAGGCTCTTGAGAATAACGTGGTGGGGCCCTTGGGAATAGTGCAAAACAGAGCCAGCGATGGCGGTTGCATTGTACTTCGTAGTTGTGATATTCACAATGTTCAACATCAGAAAAGACGCCTTCGCAAATGTAAAGTCCTTCTACTCCTCCTACTGCTGTTAAAGGATATTGAAAAATCGAGAATGTGTGCATGCGTATGGGTCGAAAAACAAGAAATGAGGATCTACTTAGGCCATTGCAAACGCCATCATGTGGGCCTAAAAATTTTATTACTTCTTGCTGGAGATATCGAGCCATGCCCAAGGCCTTGCCAGAAATGCACCACATGCAAAATGGCAATAAGAAAGAATCAGAGCTGTGAGAAATGCTATACCTGTGGCCAGAAGTTTCATTTAAGATGCCTTGTCGACCAAATGACATACGGATGCAAGAGAGTTTATTGTCGTTCGTGTGTGGTAGATAAAACAAATCAATCCAGATGCTCAAATAGCAGAAAGCAGCTACACCAATATCACAACGTTTCTAAGAGCAAGAGGGCTAAAGCTATTTCATCTAAATATAAATAGGCTTGCAAAGAAAATTGATGATGTAAAAGTACTTCTGCTAGAAACGAAAAATTATATCGACATTTTTGGAATTACCGAGACACATTTACGAAAAAACATCTGTGATGGAGAGATCGGGATTGAAGGTTATACATTTATAAGAAATGACAGGGGAAATGCCTTAGGTGGTCGTGTTGGATGCTATATAAGAAATGGTCTTGGATGGCAAGGAAGGGAGGATTTAGAAAAGACTGTATAGAATCTGGACTGGAGTCTTCGTGAAAAATGCACGTCCAGTACTAGTATGTGTCCTGTACAAACCCCCGGATACGTCGAAGTACCTTAGTAAAAGTTTTGAACATGACTTTGGTGATATGGTGAACACCGGCGTTTCTGAGAGCAAAGAGCAAATCCTCATGGGCGATTTGAATGCAGATTATCTAAATCCCTCCAAAAATAAGGTAGGAAAGCAAATCATCAAGGAACATGGGCTCACACTAATAATCGACAAGCCTACAAGGGTTACCAAAGACACTGCCATGCTCATAGATATTATTGCAACAACCCATGAACAAAATGTGAGCCAGTATATGACACTTTCAAATTCCCTCAGTAATCACGATCTGGCTGGATAAATCATAAAGAAAAATTGTAAGAAGTTTGCGTCAAGGACAATGTACAAAAACAATTATGCAAAGTATGAGCAAAGCAATTTCGGAAAAGATCTTACAAGTTAGCCCTGGGAAAACGTGGAAAAAGAACAAAGTGTTGAAAAAGCATAGACAACTTCCAAAGGCCTGTTGAAGTCTGTAATAGATAAGCATGCACCCCTAATGAAAAAGAAATACGAGGGTACAATTTTCCCTCGCTGACTAAGGAGATTAGGCTCAAAATGAAAGAGAATACTGGTTAAGAAAAGCAAGAAGGACGGGAGAGGGAAGGTTCTGGTTCAGATATCGTCGCTTACGAAATGCTGCAACGCGGATTATTAGTTACAGCAAGGTAGCCTACACAAGATCTATTTTCCGAGAGTATATTAATAGAACAAAGCAATTTTGGAAGCAAATTAAAAAATGTTATCCAACAAAATCCACAAAAGACCAAGGAAGAGAAGTAGTCGAAATAAATGAAGGATTTACATCCGAAAAGAGCACTATAGCAAAACGAATTCTGCAAATTCTTCGCAGCGATTGGTAGAAAGTTGCAAAATACTTTACCAGCAGTGGGAAATCAAATTTGGAATCACGGCATATATACAACACTGGATCTTACATGGAACCCAGAAAATCTCACCTTTAATTCAAAATGATAAGTAGTAAGGATACCAAAGACAATTTGAAGAAACTGAAAAGAGGAAAGGTTACTGGATGGGATAATATTACAACATCACTGATCATTGATGGAGCAAGCGAGTTAGCTGGCCCTCTCACAAAATTGATAAATCAATACCTTGAAATGGCAGTTTTCCCAACTGCTGAAAAACGCTCCAAAATTACACCAATCTACAAGACAGGCTTAAGAACAATGATGGATAACTATAGACCGATTTTGGTACTCCCTGTTATTTCAAAGCATTGGAACATGTAGTGCATAAACAGCTAAGCGACTATCTTAAGACAACTATCATGCTTTCTCAGAGACAGTTTGGTTTTCGGCACAAATTTGCAAGACAGATTTCTAAACTTCCGGTGTATGGGATTAAGCACAAAGAGCTGAATTGATTTGATATCTACCTGTTTGGAAGAAAGCAAATTGTATCATATGAGAGAGCGTTATTAAAAACTCAAGCAATCTCTTGCGGAGTACCACAGGATTCCATATTAGGTCCGCTGCTCTTTGCATTATAAATATTATCGATACAAATTTAAGGGCATGTGAATAGACACTATATGCTGATGATTCTGTGTTGTATGTCACCGGTAAAAATGCGAAGAAATCATAAAAAAGCTAATTAGTGACTTGAAACAGATTTCTAACTGGTTGGTCAAAATAATCTCGTAGTGAATATCAAAAATTATAAGATTGAATGTGTCCTCTATGGTACACACCAGAAAACTTCGGAATCAGAACTTATGGAAATTATCATGAATCAAACAAGAATCACAGTATCATATGTATACGAATACCTAGGGGCAAAGATGGACAGAATTTTGACGTTTAGTGATCGCCTAGAAGGAACAATAAAAGGGCAGTAAAAATGGGTAGTAATTCTAACAATTCTGCTTTACTGCAACAATGTGTTCCTTCACATGGCGCCATCAAAGAAAGCTAACTTCGAAAATTTCCAGAAGCGAGCACTGAAAATAATTAATGGTAATAGGGGCAGCGGGAAGCTAGAGAGGATCAGTAGCATAAGAAGCAAGATGTGTGTTCTCGAGGTTTTTAAAATCCTAAATGGACTATCACCACATGCCTTTCACAATTACTTTATGAAAGTCAACCGCAACCACTGCACTCGTGCAAACACAAAGAATGTCGTCTTGCCTAAGGATAGATCAGAATCAGGAAAGAAGGCCTTTTCCTTTCGAGGAGCTATGATATTCCATAAGATGATAGACGAAATGAAATCTCAAGCGTCAGTGTTAAGATTGAAAACTCTCTGTAGCAATTTTAACATTGACTTAGCAGCCAGTGGCGTAGCTTCCAGGTATTCAAGTTATCCACTGAATACCCTACAATTTTCAGAAAAAAATTCTGCCCTGTTTATCGTCACTGAAGTGGCAAATGTAGTTGTCTTTCAACTTTTTGGCCCTTCTAAGCTTCAATATAAGGAACACCGAAGCTGCGAGGCCTTGAGAGAGAAAAGATCTTCATGTTAAACTTAAATATGTCACGAATACACAGTGAATACCCTGGACAGTATTCAGCCTATCGTAATGTTCCACTTTTATCAATAAATTCCTCATTAGTGGACGCATAAAATCTTTCAGCGTCCAGCCTCGGTTAGCGATTGAGCAACGGTCAGTAGTTGCTCGCAGCTGTAGTCTCACTTCCAAGTTATTAAAAGCGATCATGGCTGTTGACGAAAAGCATGGAAAAGTATTTATGGAAAAATTAAAAGAGACTTGCTCTAAAACTAATTAGGCCCAGAGCTTGGCAAATGAGAGCAACTGCTCATCGAAAACGGATATCCAGCAGATGTTCTACTTTCTTGCATCAACCAAAAATGAGCCAACTTTGCAGCAGAAAAACCATTTGGTCCAGAGAAGTGCCCGGTATACCTAAAATTGCCTTGGATTGGTAATGTTTCATCAAAGTGTGAGAATCAAATTAGTAAATCTATTACAACTTGTCACTATGCTATGAAGCCCCGTGTGATTTGCAACACTAGAGTTATGCTACCATCTACTAAAACAGATTGCGCTCCTACCACTCAAAAAAGTTGTGTTGTTTATGAATTTTCGTGCCGATGTGAAGCTCGGTACGTAGGACGCACTACGCAGAGACTAGCAGACAGAATAAAACAGCATATCCCCACGAGCATCAGGGACAAAAGTTATGCCTCAGGAGAGCAGCCACCTCTTATATGTAAAAACAACAAGTCTAAATTTAATTGTGAGTCGGCCATAGGACAACACCTTATTGCAAATCCAGAGTGTGCCAAAATATATACAGACGACAGTTTTCGGATCATTGGGCAAGCAAGATCGTCTTTTCATTTAAGTGTTTTGGAATCTGTTTTCATCAAGACTCAAAACCCAGTCTTGTGTAGACAAAAAGAGTTTGTTTTCTCATTGGGACTCTTCAAGTAAACAATGTTAATAGGTCCTAATTGGTCACACTTGGGGCCAATTAGACACATCATATCACATTAACCGCATCTGGATATATATTTCGGTTAACCTTTAGGTCACTATCCGACGTTTTCATACTCTGATGAGTGTCGGACAAAAAAAGCTTTTAGTATGTGAAAAGAATGTTGCCACTTTCTCTTGCTGTGGTAAAATTAAAAAAGAGTTCCCTGGTTATGCAATTTTCAGTAAAAATCTATAATTGCACTTGTGTTCCATTTTTCTGGAAGTAGCAATTGTGAAGACCAGTGAAAGGTACGTTGTTCATTAACCTCTCAGACCTAAAGCACCTTAGGCCAGTTTATTCACCGTATCAATCTTTCGCTTTGGTGAGGAAGGGCACTATAATGTTTAATTTTGCTTAAGTGGTGAATGGTAATAGATTTCAAACCGCTCCCCCGACTTATGAAATTCATTGATCTTTAAAGTTTGAAACATTTACGTACTTTTTAGGCCACATTTTTGACAAAATCTTTTTCTGCTACTTCCGCTGTAATGGCTACTTCCTGCTAACCGATAAAAGCCTTCAATACGGAATGTTTACTACACAACCTGTTTTGCCATATTTATGCTCAGGCTCAAGGAACCATACCCAGTCACACCCAAAAAACTTCTAGAAACTTAGAATAACCAGTCGGAGAGGTCACGCTCCATCACTGTTAGCAACTTATGTATATTTTAGACAGGCCCTTGATTGATAGCAGCTTTTGCTGAACAAATTAAACCTGTATTAAGATACCCAAGATTATCTTGAACTTCACATTGAAATACACTCTTTTTATTTTATAAGAATAATGTCTATAAGAATATTGAGGCTCAAAATTGCTAAAATTTAAGAATAATTTAAGAATATTGCCAGGCTCAACCTTCATCAAAGCTAAAACATTTTGTTAATCGAATCAAATTTAATTAAGAGTTTCCTCCCAAAACAAAACATTTGTCACTTTGACGCTATATATATCTATATGTTTTAAAATACACTCAGCCACTCTGTAAGTAATTTCCGTTGTCAAACATGAATATCTAATCTATGCTGTACACAGTAACTTGCAACAGCTCTCCCATCCCATCAAATTTAAGAATAATTTAAGAATAATCTGAGGCTCAAAACCGAAAATTTTTAAGAATATTGAGGCTCAGAAAAAAATTAGGTATTCTTATAAAAAAAAGAGTGTATTTGTCGAACGCCCTTGCAACTTGGAAAAACCTCTCTAAATGGCGCATCACACAATCATCGACATGCTCTTTCTGCCTTCAGTCTGAGATGTTGCAGCAGATTGTTTCAAGTTGTAAATCCAATCTTGAACAAGGCAGGTACACTTGGAGGCATGAGTCAGTTCTAAACTTATTGCAAGCACATTATCTGGCCTTCAGTTTTGTTCTTTATATGCTGATCATCCTGCATTTCTGTCTCCGTCTCTTATCACTGGTAATTCCCTTCGACCTGACTTTATTTTGATCACTAAAGACAACAATTTATATATTCTTCAACTCACCATCGGATTTGAATCAAATATAAAAGACAATAGTGATCGAAAAGCTATTAAATGCAACCCCCTTCAGCAGGAGCTACGATCAAAATATCAACAAATTAAGTTCATCAACTTATCTCTATGGGCGCTTGGTGCGGTTGTCATCTTCTTCAGAATTTTTTATTGATCTTCTTAACTGTCTTGAGTTCAATAAACCTTTACAAAGATCTATTTTATCGAAGATCATAAATATAACTATCAGTTGCACATACTTTATATTTTGTCGCCGAAATAAACCTTGGACTGACCCGAAATTGGTTGCCCTTTGAAATTTTACTTTTATATTTATTCTTTTGTTTTTGTTATTTTTTGTTTTGCTTTTTCCCCTTTTTTTGCTTTACCGTGTTGAAATCTGTTAGTAACTTTACAGCTGTGTAATTTTGCTTGTTTGTATGATATTAACAGCCAATTGTACGTATGATTGTATGATGATACAGCTAATTGTATGATATAGTGAGACACATAATTGTAATTATTTATAACTTGATATTATTTTGAAGTGTCAAACAAAATTATTATAATCATCATTGCCGGTGATGATTTACGTCCTTTCCTACTTTTGAAAACTAAGGATAACTGTCTTTATATTATGTCAATCTCTCAATGAGCTCTCTTGGAAGCTATGCTAACTCATGTCTTCATTTCTTAACATGTGCGACTCCCTCTCTATCGATAACCTGCACAAACGCTTTCTCATTTCTAAACTATCTAAAATTTCAATTCGAACAACGTACATCTTTTGCTGTAGAGACAAAACTATGGAACAACCAGGATCTACTTTGCTGTTGATATTTTTGTTGTTTTTTTGCTTTGTCTTATGTACAATAATTGTTATTTACATTTTTGCATGTATTGCAACTCAGGCTAGCCAATTACAAATTACCTTGTAATAGTGAGATTTATAATTGTATTTTAATTGAATGATACATGATTTTTTCCATTATTATTTTTATTATGCAGCTGTTATTAGTGGTCAAGAAAGTGAAAATGAACCATTAATAAATTGCTTCACCATTTGACGCAATGGGGCACCAATAGTCATTCGAGTTGATAAAATGTGTCGCCTTTGGAATTAAAAAGTCAGCAACAAGATATATCCAATACCTACCCAAACTTTTAGTAAATAGTGAATTAGTTTCTTGTGTTTGTCTTGGAGATTCCTTCCATTACCATAGTAGATATTTTGACGTGGACATGTCAAATATCGTCCATAAACAAGAACTTTCTCAAGTGGTTGATGATATCATATCCAAAACAGATCTCCTGCCTTTGCATTAAAAAAATAAATGTAATGGCATCTTACCGTTACAGATCTTACAAAAACATGGGCATCTGAAAACCTTGATAATCTTGTCAATAAACACTTTCGTCCATGGCTAGACCTTCCCATATCAGGCACATTAAGCAATGATTTTCTTCCTAGAAATAAATGTGGCCCAACGTACAACTTCCATCAGTTAAACATGCACAGCGCCAAACAGTTTTTCGCAATGCATTAATGCAGCCACCTCCACAAACATTCAGTATGACCAGTGCAAATTCACGAAGGAAGTTTTGAAGTGTTTTCACTTACAAAAGGAAACCAAGCTCAAAAACAAACTTTCCTCACAAGAATCCTTTTTCCCTAACATGATTGAGCTCTCATTGTCTAATCTTAATTCACTATGGTCTTCTGCGCAAAGTAAATTACCAACAAATATTTTCAATTTTTCTGTCAAATACATAAGTAACGCTCTCCCAACACAGGCCAATCTCCACCAATGGGGCCTATCATCTTCATCTGACTATTCTTTCTGCCTGACACAAGAATCTCTTCTACATATTATTTCTGGTTGCAAAGTCTATCTTCAACAGGACCGCTATACCTGGCAATATGATTCTATCCTCATGTTCATTGCCAAAACATTTTAATCTTTACAATATGCAATAATTTTTGTTGAAATCCCTGGATATATCAGCTCTTCAGTTGTCACTGGAGATGATTTGTGGCCTGGTCTACTTATTTCAATTTCTGACAAGTGACTTTACCTTTTAGAATTGACTGTCGGCTTTGAATCTAACATTAGGACCAATGCCGAAAGAAAGCACAAAAGTATAGGGATCTGGTACAGCAACAATCTAATAAATACGCAAAAGTTAAGCTTGTAAGCCTGTCGATGAGTACGCTAGGTATATTTGATAACTGTACATCTGATTTCCTGGACATGCTGATATACTTACAGTATAATACTGCTACCAAGCACTACATAATAAGAACGATAGCTACCATCGCAATCAGAGCAGCGTACTTCATCTTCTGCAGATGAAACAGAGAGTAACCAAGCCCTGAACTCCTACCTTATTAACCTACAGTTGTATTTTCTTTCCTCTTGTTCTTTTATTACATTTTTTAAAATTAATTCTATTACATTGAAACCAAGTAGTCACTTGTACACTACCTATTGTCTAGTGAGTTTTACAACTGTATGTAGCATATTTTCAATCAATTGAAGGCTCCATTATGAAACAGAAAAGATATTAGCGAAAAGATGTTTTCTATAAATGGGATTTTTATTGTGCTAAATAGCTGCATTTTGCAGTTACAAGTTTTGTAAGATAGTATTGCTCTCTTGCCCTGTGATTGTACTCTAAAATGGATTTGAAAAAAAAATGTAATGTTTCTAAAGGACATGATGCACTATGCTTAGTAAATAGGATTCTCACTCAAAACCATATCTTCATTTTGCAGTGTGAAATGGGTTGGCCTTTTTGTCATTTTATTGGCTGGTCTTGCCACTATCAAAGAACTATGGGATCTACTGGGTGACCTCAATCTTTCAATGGTAAGTTTCAAGCAATCACTTGTATTACTAGGCAGCAAATTGCATGTTTGTCTTGTGTTATTGCAAGTAAAGTTGGCATGCATATTCCAAGAGACCATTCACAAAGGACGTCCTGCTAAAAGAAGAAATTTCAAGCCCCTTCCCTCCCTTTGGCTATTATTGCCCATATTCAGATTCCCTCCTCCTCCCTTGGACACCCACTTATTTCATACCAAAATCTATTTAAGCGTCTTTATCATCACAAATCTTGCTGAGGCAACCAGAACAGATAGCACTCCATCACCTTTTTAGCAACATTCCCAACTGCGTCCATTGAAGTTTAGTGCAAAAATCTTCATCATTACAAACTTTCTGAAAAAGTTTATTCGAATTGCTGTTTCGACAAGATGTGAAATTGTCTTAAGATTTTTGCACAAAATGTGCATGAGCAATCCACATTAAAGGAGTAAAGGAAACATTTCATTCACTCTTTTCACTTTATTTAATATTTATGCACTTCTAGCCTCGCAGCGTGATAAAATAAATAGCTACAGAGTGGAAAGAAAGTTAGTAGAATTTAATAATTGCGATTCACTGTTATTTGCTGCTCTACGAAAGGGCCATGTTGGGGCTCTGTAGGTTTAAGATATGTATATGTTACAAGACTCGCTGAGCTGAAGTTTACATCTGCTAATTTTGAGTAGCTTTATGGAGCTATACCTCGTTTACACAATATTAGATTCAAATGATAGCTTTTTCATTACACTAACTCTTTATTCTGTATATCTTGCTCTGCCACCAGTTGAGTGTCTTTTCGGATATTGTGTAGAAGGGATCCTAGATTGAGCTGGCAGCTGCAAATGCAGATCAGCAGGTCAAATCCTATCTCTATGTGTAACATGCAGGCCATAGCCAAATACAGGAAGTTATTCATAAATTTTTCCAGCCGAGGCTGTGGAGGAGGCCTGTCACTATCCACTGTAGTTTAGTTGCTCAATCCTATGCGGTTTGTATGTAAAAACTTTGGATCAAGACAGGTAATCAGACGTAAAGAAAGTGAGGCAACCATAGCAAAACTGTTGTCATATAGCTCAGATGCAAGATTTATCTGCATGCATGCATCTTATCATACCTTCCAATTGATAAGATGTATGCATGTAGATAAATCATGCATCTGAGCCATATGTTAACAGTTTTCATTGCATTGAATTCAGTGCAATTTAGATATGGAACCTAAGCATGTTGCAAACTGCATCCGGTTGCAAAATCTGCTGTAATACGAGGTGGGAGATCAACGCACAGGATTTTCAGTGCCATAAAATATCAAGTGAGATGTGCCTTACAGGATTGTTGCGCAACACAAAGAGTCCAGCCAGTTACAAAGGCCCATGTTGTTTGTTTATCATTTCATACATTTTTAGATTCATTGATGGCCTCTAGCCTCACTTTCTTATGAATCACATGGCCTTCTCTTATAAATGCAAGCAGCTGCCAATGTGACCTTCATTTTACATGACCTGCTGATCTGCATCTTACAGTTGTTTATATTCTAAAATGCAGGTCAGCAGAATCTCTAGACATTTTTTTGTCCCTTTGTCATATAAATTTCTAATATAATCTACATGTTATGTTGTTTAATTGTGGGTAGCATGTTGCAATGAGGAGGAAGAAAACATGAATAATTGAAATTACGTCAAGCATGTTTCAGTTAGGATGAAATTGTAAAGTCTACTGTCACTCGTTTTTCTTATATCTCTAGTTGTACTTAAATTGGAGATAATTGGATTGAGATTGCTAGCAGCATACCTGTAAACTGTTGTTTCTATTTGGTGGAGCATAGATATTTGATAATGGTTAACAACCATATACTCATTAGCACTTTACTTATATACCATACTGATACTACATATTTTCCCAATTTCCAGTTTGTCATCAGTTTACACTTCATGGCCAGAGTCATTGGTTTGATACTTCTGCCAATATTTACATATATGTTCTTCTTTGGTGTTCATTTCATGGCCTTACCTCTAAGGTAATGATTTGCTTATGTTTTTGTTTCAAAATCTCTACTTTGTGATACAGATTTCCCTACTTTATATCAACATTTTTATCGTGTATCATCATATTTCCTTATGAACTCTGTACCTTGCTAAATGTGTATATATATATATATATATATATATATATATATATATATATATATATATATATATATATATTTATATATTTATATATATATGTATATTTGTACGTATGTATGTATGTATGTGTATATATATATATATTTATTTATTTATCTATTTATCTGTTTTTAGTGGAAATGGTGATGGGTTTTTTAGCTCAAGGTTTCAATCAACCTTGCATGGCAACAATTTATATCAAGCAGTATTGCCCAAAGGTATGCTACCTTCAATGTACTTCAATGTAGATTTGAAGAAGAGACAGATTTAATGCTGGATATTTTGCTGCAAAGGATGTCCTCGGAGTCAAAGTTGAATTAACTTTTGATGGAGTTTGTGTTCATTTCATTGCTCTTTAGATCATAACAACAGACTAGCAACAATGGTAATACCGATTTAATATAAACATAACTTTGGGCACGAGCACCTCTCTTTCTTAAGAGGATTGGTCTTTTTTAGAAGAAGGACCATGATGAAATAATTTGTAATTCTTTTCATTTCTTTAATGCAACATAACCAGAATGCAATTTAGACATTTCCATGCTGACTAGAATGCAAGATATACAGTTTTAATTTAGACATGCCCATACTATATACTTAGACATGTCTTCCATTCTGGTTAGTATGGATATGTCTAATTTGCATTCAGGTTATGTCGCATTAGAGAATTGAAAAGAATTATAATGTTTTTGTCGTGGTCCTTCTTCTAAGGCTCATAATGCAACTGTAGTTGCCAAGAAATGATTTATCTTTTTGTGGTGAAAAGGCCCTAGAGTTAGGCCATACGTCCTTTTCATCCACTGGGATTGTTTGGTGATTTACTCATTTTTTCCTCATTTTAGAGCTAGCATATGGCTCTGTTATCACATTGAAGAACACTAAACCTGGAGGTGTTTTGTTGCATTCCCATCAGCATCTTTATCCTAAAGAGCATCCACCTGAACAGCAACAGGTTTGTTTTAAGTATGTGATATAGATTGCTACGTATATTTTTAGTTAAATATGTTACTCAATTTGCATATGCACCATGTTGCCCAAGTAGTTGCATCATAATCCACTTTGATATTAATCTTAGCATCACACTTTTGAAGTTCTTTTTTGTTATTGTTGGCTTTTTTGAATTTCAAAGCTTAAAATTCCAACAGGTTTTATATGAGGTTTTTTGGTTTTTTATATAATAATTCAGATTACTGGATATTCACATAAAGATCCAAATAATGACTGGCTTGTGAAGAAGCCATCAAATCATAAATTGGGTAAGTAAAACTCCTTTCCTTTCCATACTAAAGTGCATTTACCCTCTTTTTATGTGTAGAGTGATGCTTGTTTATGCAATTATAATTTTTCCTGTTGAACTGTGTTGTCTTTGTAGATCCTAATGCTCCATTGGAATATGTTCGAGATGGTGATATCATACGATTGGAGCATGTGATGTATGCAATTATACTTGTATTCCATTTAGTTTTTTCCTGTTAATTGTTATTTGCCTACTTTTGCTTTTGCATGCTTGTTGTGTTACTTTGTTGGTAATTGCTGTTTACTGCTAGTCATTTCCTGTTTAGTACTCTTTTTATTTCTTTGTTTATTGCTCTGTTTACTGCTCGCAGTTGCTCGTTGTAGTTGTTCTGTTTTAGTTCGCAGCTACTTTTTTATCTTTGGATACTCTGTTGCAGCTGCAATTTCAAAAATACCTGCTATTCCATGCTTGTTGTTGTTTGAGTTTGTTTTTTGTCATATTTCCAGTGAAAGATAAATGCCCTTCTTTGCACATTGTGGTGTTTTAGGTATATTCAAAAGTATCTCAAAATAAGAGATCTCAAGCTCAATTTACCTAGAGACTGTCGGAAGCAGGCATCTGCAGACCCTAGGTGGGGATGGGCCGAATAAGGGATTCAGCATTGGCATACAATGAGCTTTGTCCTAGTTGGCTTATCAAAAACCAGAGTTTGTGTTCTTTTGCGTGCTATCATTTCTAATCTATCATTCAATCTATCATTTCTAATCTATAAGTATAATTCAATCTATCATTTCTAAGTTGGGTTAGGATTTTAAATGACTGTAAGTGATGATGGGTGTTGTAATTTTATATTCGGACAGGACGACGCGTAATCTCCACAGTCATAATGAAAAAGCACCACTTACAAAGAATTTGATGCAAGTTACAGGCTACGGAGATGTAGGTTTTTGTGCCTTATCTGTGTTTATCACTCAATTGATCTATTTGTAGATTTCATTCCTTTTTCATGTTTGGTAACCTACCTAAAGATATTATTAGTCAAGGATGGTGCATCATTGCTGCAATGCCATGAATTGGCCAAAAGTTCTGATATTTTGGCCATATTACTGAAGTTTTGAACGATCATTATTTGGATATTTGCTTATTAAAAATGGCCCTCCGAGCAAGGAACTTCACAATACATATAATTACTAGCATCTTCATTGTCGAAGATATCAGATCCCGTGTGCCACTTCATTCCTAAAAACTGTACTTTCCACTGCACAGACAGGCAGATCTCTTCAAAAGATGGCTCTAGGTTTGTTCCTGTTAATAACTGTTTCTTTTTGATGTTGAAGATGTAGTTGTTAAGAAAATAGTGGCATCTGTGCATTATTTAATTTTTGCTTATGCCTAACACTTTTTCTTATGTGGATAGAAAGGTCATGGAGATTCAAATGATGATTGGAAAATTGTAGCGACTTCGGAAGTTGGAGAAGATTCAAAAATTAGTTCAGTTAGAACTACATTTAAATTGATTCATGCAAACACTGGCTGTGCTTTAGGAGAAACAACCCAAAGTTTGCCTAAGTGGTGGGAGTTTGTTTTATTTGCATCAGTTTGTCTTTTCGTTCTCATTATGCTCTTCAAACTATCATACAGCTATAAAACCAATTTAATTTCTTTGTAGAGTATGCAATTAACTATCATAATTTTGTGCTGATTATATATGTTGTAGTTGTTGTCTTATAGGGGCTGGGACCAAAGAGAAATGGCTTGTTATCCAGATAAAGATTCGCCAGGGACAACATGGAATGTTGAAGGGCATGTTAATGATAAAGGTTGAATTTTGTATTTGTATTGCATCTTTCTTCTTGTTTATATTGTTTGCTTATTTATTTTTGTATATATCTGTTTATTTTTGTAAATATATTAGGGTGCCAATAAGCAGTGTGGGATTTTTACATGTCCCTCCTTTTATTTTTTCCCTTTATAGGTGTAAATATAAATTGGTAAGTTTCAGGGGGAGATATTTAGTATTAGAGGTGGCACCCAAACTCGGAAAATTCATTAAGTACCCCATTAGCTTATTAAAGCTGTCAATATGTTTTTTGTACTTCCATATCTATAAAATAGAGGAACTGAGTGAAGAAATCAGTGAAATGGTGCTCCAAGGATTTCTACAAACACAAACTTCAGCTCCTAGGTTATGTTGTATATTTCTCAAATTCTTGGGAAGCATCTGTACTTTTTGGGCATTGCTCATGCCAAAGCTCTAGAAACAATTTAGGAAGAGGAAGATAGAGTCATTCTTCTGGCAGAGAAGGAAAGGCATGCGCGGTTTCATGGGTGCAGTTGAAAGAGAAATAGTCGCAAAAAGCAAAGAAGACAGCCGTGCACAGAAGGAAGGAGAATGAGGTGGGCCTGTTGGGAACTTTTCCTATTCAAACACTGCTTGTAGTTCTAGTTCGTGTGAAAGGCACTGGAAAGACTCAGGCTGGTGGAGTTTCCAATGCATTGCAAGATTGGGAGTTACCAAACAGCGCCATAGCAACGAGGTTTGACGCCACTAGAAATAGTACTGGGATTACGAATGGAGCATGCACGTTATTGGAAGAAAAGCATCGCAGAAAGCGTCCTTATCTGGCTTTTCGCAACCATATTCATGAAGTCATTATTTAGAAAAATATTTGAGGTGAGTATGCCGTAATTTCCCAGTGGGTTGATCTTTGAAGAAGATGGAGAGGCCTTTGAAGCTTTTCATCAGTAATTAAACCCTTAAATAATATTCAAGGGATGATAGCAATGAACTTCAGTTGTCACTTCTTTTCTTGGGATGACCAGACTTCTGCAGATTTTTAATTCCGACCACCCGGAGCTTAACACCGTGCAGGACTGATAACCAAATTGCTTAAGAGCTTAAAAATTTTCGTATTCATAAGACAATTGAATCTCTCAAGTGATGAAGGTAATGGATTACTCCACTTGGAATACTTTTTGAATACATATTGTGTACATTTTGAGTGTACACTTGTGAGTGTCTAAAGCGACGCCTCTGATACATCCCTCATCACTGGCTGGCCTTCAACTTTTTGACGACGGAATCAAAATGAGGAGAAGGCAAGAATGATGGCAACTCTTTAGCACAATAGCAGATTAGAAATTATAATCATAGTCAAAAGAAGCTTGTGAATATGTTAAAAAGGAGCTGGCTATTGAGTTAAACCTGGAACGTTTAACCATCAAGAACTTGATTTCAACCAGAATCAAGGGGGCACTCTGCTCAGCTGAAGATCTGTGTTTCTTTTCTTCATGATCCTCCAACTTAGTGATTGACAATATTGTAAGATGCTTAACAGTTATGAATGAGTAGTTGCGCCTTAACAACAGCAATTGATTCTATGACTGCTGACGAATGCAAGTAACAATACTTGTTACCAGTTGCTGAAGAACATTGAAAGCTTTTTCCTACAGAAAATGTTAGGAAGGGGCTAGTACTACCAAAGTGCCACGACAGTGAAAGAAGCGGAGGTGTAGAAGAGAAGGTGAGGGGCTGCAGCCCCCTAGCTGTGAATTGAGATGGACGCAGTCCCATAACTCTGTAAACTTTTTTGGAAATGAGAGTATAGAGGAATCATTATAGTGTTGTAAAAGGCTATTTTATATTGAAAAAACTGTTGGAAATTGTTAGTTCACAAGATATATGGTATCAAAAATACGTTGATTATGGAACGACATTATCATTTTTTATATAACTGTGTTGAATAGCTTCAAAGTATCACAGGTTGCAATAAGCAGCTGGTTCCAAAAGCAAGAATTGCCTGAGAATAAGGAATTGATTAAATTTCCAAGGATGAGCACCACCCCTATAATTGCTTAAATTTGGCTGCAATCCAAAAATCTTCCGTTCATGTGGAAAAGGAATAGTAGTTAAAGGTGGGACATGGGAAAAGTAGCAAAAATTTTTTATTGGCACCCTAATGTATA
>WIPJ01000406.1:135282-163421 GCA_018155075.1 Cassiopea andromeda
ATATATATATATATATATATATATATATGTATGTATATTTATGAACATATGATCCATGCAGTGTATGCAGTGTATATATTGTGTATTTTGCAGTACCTCTAACAAATGTGGAGATGATGGCACCTTCATTCTTAGAAAAGATATTTGAATCGCATATTATTATGGCTCAGGTATTTGTACTGTCAAGAATCATTATTATACTCTCTTTTTTATGTATTTGATAATAGTTGGGTCAGTATTCTACTCTTTGTGCAGCTATTTTTCTTCAGAGTAGAATTTCACACCTTTCTACAGATGGGTTCATATTGAATAGTTCCATTAATTTTTGGTCAGTTCATAGCAGAAATTCTGAAGGAGATAAGAAATTAGCCGATTCCAAGATGTGAAAATCTCAATGCCATAGTAATAAAATTGGTAATGTTTATGGACAAACCATATTTCGCCGTGGCCTGCAATTGATGCTAGGGATTTTCAAACTATTTAGCAAGCTAGGCCACTTTACTTTGTTTAGTTTTAGAGCCTCTCAATAAAAGGTACAAAGCCCTAAATGAATATATAAAATCGAATATCTACTGAACAATATTTGTAAAAATCATCTGAGAATTTTGCGATAATATATGAAACGTAGGAAGTGACTTCATCGAAGAGATCATCAAACGCTCCATGAAAGTTAGCAAGTAATTCTGCTATTTGTAGAGGATTTTACCACAGCAGTCTTCTGGTGGAGATCCGCCTATGCTATTTCTTTCATGACTTCTTAAGAGAGCATGAATACCTCAGTTTTTGATAGTTCCTCGACGTCCGTAGTTAATTTGTGTTACTTTATTCATAGACAAACAACGGTTTTAAGCCTAAAGAAGGTGAACTCACATCAAGACCTTGGCAATGGCCCATCAATTACAGAGTAAATTTGCCCTTCATATCAGTTTATTTAATATGATAATTTACCATGTTTACTTTTCAGGCTGTGCAATAGAATTGTCCTCTCTTTTGTGTTATCTTCGATTGAAAAAATTGGATATTTTCCACATTTATTGCTGGAGTTTACTCCTTCGAAAGATATTGGCATTTCTGTTTTGCCAGAAACGCCTCTGTCTTTGTAGATGTTGTAGACATTTAGATATGGAAATCATTTTGTGTATTGTGAATAATTAAAATGAGAAAATGACAAGGACGGCAACAGTGAAGCCTGATGTTTTGCCTTTAATGGATTCCTTCCAGCGTCTTGGCTATATTTGCTGTATGCCACACGACCTTTCTGGTTTGGGCCTTCACAGGTTAGTGACGCAGCTCCAATTTTTGGGCCATACATCTATCACACAATAGAGCATTTTTAAACCTTTTACGCGAAATTGACCGAGAAAGGTAGCAAGAGTGATCAAATAGTTGCCCCCCTCCCCTCCCTCTCCCGACCTTCTCTTTCAATTATTCTATTTGACTGAGATTTATTTTGGAGTTTTAATTATGATTCCATTTATGATTCTGTTTTAGGGTCAAGTATTTTCTGGTGGTGATCATAGGGTCTATCTTTTGGGGAACCCAGTAAGCATTCTTTGTTACAATTGTTCTTTCTCTGCAATCGTGTTTTTTATTCCTTAAATAACTTTAATTAGATTTCAATTTTGGTTGTGAACCAAACCTTGGTTGCCTGATGTTTTCGTCCTTCTACCAATTACACTTGTTAGTTGCCTTGTTCCGTAGGATAATTTTTCTAATCTATGTTCTTCCAGGTAATTTGGTGGGGAATTGTTGCATCGTTCATTATTTTCGTTGTGGTTTATTTCTATCATGCAGTGCGGGAGCAAAGAGGATACATTTATGATATTAGTGCTAAAGGTACGCTGCACAATATTCTTTTTCTAACATTCGATTGTTCCTTTATGTAATGGCATCTAGCTTTCTTTTTTCAAAGGCCTATTTGTTCATTAATTTTGATTATCATTTTTATGCTCTTTTTAATTCAACACTGCCCTAGGCAGATTTTCATTTGTAATATTTTTAGCTGCCGGATTTTTGATGAAATAGTTTATTCATACAGCCATAAATTTTTGAGGGATGTTTTTTGACGTCGTAGATTTTTAGAGGGGATCCATAAAAGACGTCCGTACCTTAGGGGAGGTAAGGGGGCATGGAAGAAGATGGTATTTGGCTATAGGATGGCATCCTTTATCAGAGTAGTTTTTGACAGAGAGGAGAAGGCATTTCTAAGTCATTTTATTTTCATCTTGTTTCAATGAAGGTTGAAAAATAAAGAGACTATAGGAAATTGATGATACGTTTCGTTTATAAAAAAAACTTCTACTTTTCCATATTTTATGCAGGCTTTTAATCGTCTTCTAATTCAAATAAAGTATTGCAGTGAGTACGTTTTACTTGCAAGTGCACGATTGTGTGTTCAGGTCCAAAGGGAGCTTTGTTATTGAGGTTACTGGATTGAAAAAGAGGTCACTATTTGTGTCCACACATACAGGAAAGGGGTTTATTACGCAAAAAGTGAACAAGCGTGGGCAAGGGGAAGTAAGGGATTAAGAACTGGCAGAAATTTGCGGACAACATTTACGTTTGACACCTTATTTAACTATTCATTTATATTGCCAATCACGTGTCTATTTATTTTTCAGCAAAACGTGACACTACGATGCAATCTTGTTTTTTCTTCATCATTGGATGGGCGTTACATTATTTCCCATTTTATGCGATGGGAAGAGTTCTATATTTTCATCACTATTTTCCTGCTTACCTTCTTAGCGCTATGTTCTCAGGTAAACATCCCAAATTCTTTCCTCTTGTTTAACCATCAGAACCATCGTATGCATTGGGTTAAAATTTGCGTACGGCGTAGCAGTATGGCTTGAAGAGTTCTTTCAGATAACTTGGAGAACTCACTTTTGTTCTTGGAAGATAGACAACTTTAAATGAATGCTTGATATGTCTTACGAAAGATTGGATATCTGTAGTTTGTTGCCTTCTCGTAAATACTTAGAGAACATTTCATAAATACTGCTGCTTTTAATTAATTGTTATTTGACTTTAGGTATCTTCATAGAGTATTTATGCTTTTGCATTGCCGCATGTTTTAAAACCGAGGGACTACAGAAGAAAACTTACAGTATTGTTTTCTCGTGTTTGTTGTTATGCATTGTCCTAAGGTAAGAATTTGCCTCTTGCTTTCAGAGATTGTAAGATTATTTTATTTTATGGAATATTTTCAGTTTTCTTCGTGATGTTTTACATTACATTTTACATCATTTATGCTTGCAAATTTGAAATTATGTGTATAACCATGTCTTTTTGTGGGTTTTTTATTGGCCATCGTGTCAAGCTTTGTATGATTGACATTTACATGTTATTTGTTAGATTATGTAATGGCAACCTTTTTATCATATGAGCAAAATTTTCCGTTATATCAAAGGCTGAGGGCCTAAAACAGAAGACACGCAATAAAGCACCCTTGAAATGAGGGCCCCTTGAAAATCAGTTATTACTGAAGGGCCATCCTCCTTAAAAATGTGGAAAAATGAAATGAAAAGCATTAGGCGCATGTGCTCTTACGTAAGCATTCATATCATAATCTTGGAACAAAAAGCTCTCAGATGATATTCTGTTTCCCCACATTGTGCGATTGGCGGCCAAGTATTAAACCAAAGTCCGGCTGACATTTTTCAGATTTCATCAGGATTTCCTGGAGGTAGCTAATAGAGTTCAACCGTATTGCAGAGAATATTCTTCTAAATCTTGAGCAAATACATGGTAAAGTGTTCTTTTATACTTCGAATGACCTCGTTATCACAATAGCCTAAATTTCAAACATTTGTCAAAAATTCATCAATTCACAAGAGAAGGCATAAAACATTCTTCGCGGGCCGGATTAAAACTCATTGCGGACCGGATTAAAGCTCATTACGGGCCGTAGGTTGCCCATGCATTTGTTAGACTGTTTACATTTCAACCGCCATACGAGAGTATAATTATATCAACTTCAGCTCAACTTTACATTGCTCCCCTGATTTTCATTGTCTGCACCCCTGTTTAATCTATTAATGTAAAAAAATTTTTTTCAGGTTCTTGTAATTTGAATCAAGAGACAATAAATTTTGCAATTTTTTCCAGTTTTTATGCTTTTCGTGGGCTTACATATGGTATGTCTGGACCAATGGGGAATGACCCAAATGCAACGCAAGCTGCCTACAAATGGCTGGAATCGTGGGAAATATAGTTGCACGAAAGAACTGATGAGTTATTGTGAAAAGTACTGCAATAACAAATTGGATGGACCTCAATGTAGTCATGAGCTGTTATTTTGACCTGTCATGTGGACAAATCTTCCTTTTGAATAAATTCAATTCCATAGGACATCCCCCGTATTGGAAACTAGAGAGCGAGTTAAGAACTGCTTCTGCTTCCTTTCGTATGCATGCTCATATTTTGAAATTATACTTATTGTCATGACAGGGACCACAATTATATGATTGCATGATTGAGGAATGTGTAGCGATTTTATTTTATTGGTTTATTAACACTAAAGTATTTAGCTGATTATTACATGATGTTCTTGACAATGTTGTTTATTTACTTTCGAGGATTGAAAAGCTCGAAGAACATTGAATATCCCAAATGTTTCTTCCATAGTGTCCAATAATTTGCATTTTGGTTTGGGCTATTTTTATGAAAATACATTGGTTTGCTTTATGTGTAGCTATATACATCTGTCAGTGTGACGTCAATTTTAGAGCTTTCAATACACCTATGTGATCATTAAACGTAGTAGTCTATTAATTTTATTTAAAATATACTTTGTTTTACTTATATTTCGATTCTATTTGCTTCCATATTGTCCAATCTCCCAAGCCAGCTCCTTTCCCAGCCTACAATGTATATACAAATCTGGTGAATACATGATGGCAGACAGTTTGAGCTGTCAAGAATGCAAAGATCGATTTATTGATAAATGAAGCTACATTACTGTAGCCAGGGACACAAATCAAACTTTTTAATAGGAGTTTCAACTGTTTGAGACCAGATATCTGTTCTTAATCATAATTTCAACGTCTTTGGAGCTTAGTATCAGCTATAGATTAAGTTCTATCTAAAAAAATTTTGCAAGGAGTTTGGAGAAGCTGGTATTTGTCAATGTTTCAATAGTCTTTGAATCCTTATTTTTAAACGTTAGCTTTTGCTGTTGATTGTCCGCAACCATTCCATGAGTACTACAACGCCTTTGTACTTTGAAATACTGCCTAGTAAATGCAATGCACGGTTTTACTGGTATATCTTACAAATAGCCCTCTCTTTGATTTTGAAAGGGCGTGGCTCGAAAATTTTTTCAGGGGCTTCCCCAGAACCCGTTTTTCCTTCCTCTTTCCCTTCTTTATCAGGTGCTAGGGTATATTGAATATCAGAAAGGGTGCACACGTATGAATATAATCTAGTATCTATGTTATGTATGCTATGTTTCCCACAGATTATGGTACTCTAAATATTGCTGGCGGGGGGGGGGCGCTAGAAGGGAGCCAGGAAGAATATTACCCCTTCTGTCAGAGCATGCTAGCCCCCCATTGGGATCTGACGATATTTTTTATTGGAGTTACTTGAGCAGTTCTAGTACCCTGTAAATGGTATCAGTCCCTTTTCGGAGAAGTCATGTCGGAAAATACTTGGTGCACCCCTGATTGCTGAGAATTTCAAAGCTTTAGAGGGGCACTTTACACCTGCCCCCTAGTGCAACGTGATAGGCCCCCTCTGTACCACATATGACAAAAATATGACTATTAGCTTCTTTTGGGAATTGCAACATACATAGGCTGTAACAAAGCTTTGACAAGGTGCTCTTCTGTATGATATTAACAACAGACTATTCTGTTACATGATATTCGGAAGCAAAGAACACTGCCATCAGCTACAGTACAAATCATTCAGATTAAGAAGGAATGGATGTACAATTTTTGCCCTTCTCCTTGTCTATCTATCTACGTGTCCTGTCTATCGACGTTGACGATCATGCCCCCCCAAATGTCTCTGTCCTTTGGATGTTGGATAGTTTTACTTCCTGACCAAAATTGATCCATCCTCCTCATGCTAGCCGTATACCCTTGTCTCTCCATGCCACGAACTCTCGCTGCCTCAATCTTTCCTGTGCTAACTAAATGTTCACGCTTCTCTTTTCCATATATACGGCCAAAGAAAGACATGCCGCCGCTTTGTAATTACGTTGATCAGACTTCTATGTGCCCCAGCCCTGTCTAATATATTTTCATTTCTTTGTCTATCTATCTAATCATGATACTCTAAACACACGCCTGAAAAGCCATAATTCTAAGGATTTTAATTTCTCTTCCATATTCTTGCTTATTGTCCATGTTTCACAACCGTATAAAAGAACTGACCATACATGAGAGTTTAATATTAGTTTTGATGGATCAAACTTGACCTTTCTGTTTGTCAATCTCTCGATGTACACTCTTCTTTTTATAGGAACAAGTTTCTAGGGACTTGAGCCTGAAATCTGATGGAAAGTTAAGACCGAATTAAGAGCAAGGAAGATGTTGAAGCACTGTCCTTGCTAGTATGAGGAGAAATGACAGCCTTGTCACTTCTGCTCTTGAATTTTCGTGAATTATTTGAACCTAGTGAAACTAGATAGCTACTGAGTTAACAGAGAAAGTTCAATTCAGCAATTCAGCCTCACCTTCTTGGGAGAAATTAAGAACAGTCAGTTTTACTGAACCACAGTTTTACTGGTTCTTGTAAAGAAATGCGTGTATGTAGGAAATTGGTTTATAAGAAAGTAGTTCTCAGCTGCTCAAAAAGTTAACAAAGTTCAGTGCTAGATTTCTGAGACCTAAGAAAGTTTATAAATGTATATGTATTTAAAATTCAATTTACCTGTGTACAAAATTTCATATATATGATGCTGGCTGCCCTCTAACAGTTTACTTTCTGTTATTTACTATGATTTATCAGCACTTCAAGAGCTCAAAAATTTTTGCTAAGAAAATGGAAACGTGAAAAAGTTAGGAAAGTTCCAGTACTGGACCAAAAGCCTTTGCTATAAAAGACGTGCGCCTCCTCATCGTCAGTGGTGTAGCTAGAGTCATCTCTGAGGAAAAAGCAAAACAACGTGGCGCCAAGGAGGAACATTGGGGTAAAAAAAAGGGAGGTAACACCAGTGGCTGAGGTATAGCCTACCAGGGAGAGCTAGCCACCAGACTTTGAACCAAACTACATAGATGGAGGTCTCTCGTCGCCAGTTTGAAGTTATGGTCTCATTAATTGTGAGCTTTTGGTAACTACATAGAGTTCTTGGAACAAGGCAGGAGGAGAGAAGCTACACACTAGGCCTCAAATGGTAAAGAAAAATGTGCAATTTGGAAGTTATTGACTTTCTCAACAAACTTTCACAGTTGCCAAGTTTCCCGTATTCTGCTGGAAGCTCCAGCATTTTAATCTTGCCTCCAGCCGGGTTCCAGCAACGGCAAATTCTAAAATGGTCTCTAGCATTTTATTATGCATAGAGCTGAACAATGAAAAATGCAGTGGAAGTTGCAGGTTTCTCACGAATAGCCTCCTGTTTTCAGCCGTGGCCCGCATTTTATGGTGAACACTTTTTTCGTGCGCGCAAAAGTAAGCTCCTTCGTAGTTACTCTTGGCCATTGCGCAGCACCCCTAAATTCTCCGGCATTTAATTTTCCGAAACTTGGCAACTATGTTTCCTCAAGAAGCTCTTTTAATTCCCTGTAGACATAAGTCGACTAAATGATTATTTTTAGTCATTAGTCTTATGTTATGGAACAAGTTAGTCAGTCATAGCACCTCTACATCCCTAAAATATACGCAATTCACAGAATAAAATTACTTTGCAGAGTCTTCTGTAGTAGATTTATGTGTGAAAGCAAATATATGCCTTTGGCCCTCTATTTTACTTTCACCCCCTCATTTTAAGAATTTAATCATGAGTTTCCCCGGTAAGTCATTTTACTGTGGACCCCTCAATTTACGAATATCTCGAGTATATTGTGGGGGTACTGCGTAGGAGCAATGTAAAGCAAAATGGCGTTTGGCGGAGTCAGCAATTTAGAACTACCAAGACTGAGTAATTTTGATCTCATTTCAGAGGTAAATAATTAAGTTTTCACAGGTGTGCAACGTTATCGTAGAACATTATTTCTAAACTGCTACAGCATTTGCACGTACAATAATAATACATGGCCGTCAATTTCCCAGTTATCTGTATCTCATTGTTACTACATCAACTTGATGTAGTAACAATGATCACGTCGTTGCTTGCCAGTGCTACAATATCGGTTCCGTCCTCGTTTATTCTTAGTTGAATAGGAAAAGCATAGTTTTTAGCCAGTATTCAGAAAAAAGGACGCAAAGGAATACTTCATGCCGCAAAGAAAAGATAGTGAAAAACATGTCATCTGCATTCAAACTTCATACAACTTGTTTACTTACCGCAGGTCTTCGAACTGATACCCTTCAAATACACCCCAACCCTAGCGCTACATACTTTTTATAAGCTCCCTCGAATAATCTTCATCCAAGCATGTGACTGCATCGATTTTAGACTTCATTTGGGCTTTATAGAGTTAAGGAAGAAAAAGTAGGCATTAGTACCCAGAAATATTAATACCCAAATGAATAAGTAATTACAGTAATACCCAAAATGGGTCTTTGCACATTATGTAGATAGATCATAAACAAAACTCGTATGTCCTTTAGAAAACACCCAATTGCTTGTATATGTAGCATTGAAAAGTGAATTATTGGTAGAGCAATTTCAAATGGAATAAGACTAACTACCAGGAAAAATTTTTAAACCCTCCCCCAAATAAGCCCATCCCTCCAGGGCCTATTCAAGGGAGACTTTAAAAATAAACAAGCCCCCAGGGGGCTTTTATGAGGATTTATTGTGATGTTTTATTGAGTTACAAGCAACAGTGCATTTAGATCTCTGTTGTGGATTTAGCTTTCCTGGTGGCATGGGGTTATATTATACTCCTTCATGTACTGGCATAATGACTTGCAAATTTTGCTGCACCAATTTCTTTGTTTTTTCTTTCAAACTATTCTGTTGAACATAATTCATTTGTAACTCCACCAACATTTAAGATCTTGAACATTGCTGTGTAGCTGAGGAGTTACTGGCATACCCCTGGTATGAATTTAACACAGAATGCACCTTGAGTTATGAAAGAAAAGCATTCATTAGTTAATGAAAAACTTTGTCCTTTAAAAACATGATGTTGCTTTTATTTCTAGCATCATGACCATAAAATCATTCTACCAACTAACTGTTTCCATGCATGGAAATAGTTTGTGGGTAGAAAGATTTCAACTTTAATATGCTATCTATCTATATGCTTGCTATCTATCAATCATGCATGTTATCTGTCAATCATGCATGTTATCTATCAATCATGCATGCCATCTGTCAGAAATACTTTTCAAGCCCCCCTCAAAGTATACCCCCTCAAATAAGCCTCTTTTTCAAATGTACAAATTGCTTCTAGTATAGATCTCCATCTATTAAAGGATTTAATTTATGAAGATGGACTATGAACTAGATATTTTGTAGAATGTTATCTTTTATGCATAACTTGTAAAAGAGGCAAGCTTTAGAAAATTTAATAAAGGCCCCCTCTTTTTTAATGCCCAAGCTATTTAAGATAGTGCATTGAGCTACAAATTGAGTGATGGTAGCCTCTTGTGGTCCTTAGAGATTTTTCAATGTTTCAAAGTATTACTGTGTCTGGGGAGTGGAAATAAAAAGCCCACTCCACCAGGTAAACTTGGCAGAGTGTAAGTTTTTCATATGATGCTAAATTCTGTCACAGTGCTTTACACAACTAGTAGAAAAACATTTGATCTACATACCAGTGCAAAAAGTTCTTTTTCTATAGAAAACATGTATTAGCTTGCTTTAGGTTACCTAGTTTTGCTGAGAAGTTGCTGATTCAATGGCACCTTGGGGTCCATTGAATAACTACTACTGCTACAGACCTTAGTTTAGGAACCACTGTGATAGACAGTCATGCTGGTGACTTGTGTCTCATAAAATACTCTGCTGAAATTCCTTCTCAAGCCCCATTATTATCAGCATTTTGTTGTTAAGAGAGCCTTATATTTAAAGCTGCAGGGAAATTAGGAAAGGCAAGAGGAATCCTTTTCTTTGCTTGCATTGCTCCAGGTATTTGGGTGTTGGAGACCATGCATTCAACATGGTTATGTCCAATCAGTGCAACAATGCCACTGCAGTGGCATGCCAAAGGATGTTTGGATTGGAGGTAGTAAAAGTACTTTACTGACAGGCTACTAACTTTACCAGAATTACTGATAGCTGATGATCACAGTGCCAGACACTACAGACAAATCAAAGGATCACAGATGGCTTTGGCACAGACAGGGGATGTAACAGCTGCACATCCCCTACTTTGGCATTCCCCTGGTTGCAATGTATAAATTAATTCAACTTTCAATTCAATTCACTATAATCTTGAGATTTAAACATGCAACTATTTCAGAAATATTTGAGTCTCCAATTTGGAGAGGTTGGAATTTCTTAGGGAGGAAGTCTCCTACTACAGTAGAACCTCCATATGTGGATACCTTTATACAATAGAAGCCACAGATAGTGGACAAATGTTTGAGTCTCAAAGTTTGCATGGCCATTCAGTGGACCTCTTAACTAGTGGTGTACCTGATGCAGGTTGGGGTTAGGACAACTACTAAGGGCCCCCAGGCTTTTATGACTTGAAGGCGTATTGCATACGTTTTTAGGGACAAGCAGTTTGCACTATTTGGAGTGAAAATTAGCATGGAGGCCCCAATCATACTGAATTCCTTTGCACCCTGAGTGACTCTGTTACACCACTGCTTTTACCAGCATTCACTTCTCTCCAGTGGACAATGGCATTTGTCCCACTCTTTTCCATTATATGTAGTTTCTATGTAGTTCAAAAACTCTTTTTTGCTATATGAAGGTTACATACAGTTCAAAAACTAGCATGAAGAAGCAATTATGTAAAACATTGACTGAGGTGAATTTCAGTATTTCCAAGTACTGCGTGATTTTAGTTCAGATCTACATAGAGGTTTGTAGAGACATGCCAAGGCACTTTCCTTTGGCAGGGAGGTTATTTGCAAACATTTGTCTAACTTGACTAAACCAAAGAACAAGGGAAACAATATGACCAATGGAATGCTAAATCTCCTGCAGCATGACCAACTTTTTTACAATTTTGTACATGTAAGGGGGCATCACACCCCCACTAGCACACCACTGGATGTCTGCCATATCAGGGAAGTCATATTCCCTTATTTCTACCCTGTTTACCTGATTCACTTAAGGTCCTGAGCAAATAGTGCACACTACACATATCACAGTTTAATTTTATTTAAGTAAACCTTTGCCTATTTGAGAAATGTTTGCTCTATTTCCATCATGGAAAATGAAAATCAACAAATACATTAAGGGCATAATTTATTGTCTTGCAAGTTTTTAGGATGTTAGGAAATTGACTGATTGAGGCAACATTTTCCCCAATATTGCCCTTGCTGTCTTTAGAATTAACCAAAATCCTTAATTTTTCCCTGACATTTTTAAGCACAACCCATTTCCCAGATTTCTCCCAGAATTCCCTGATTTAGCAGACACTCTGATGAAGTTATTTTTAAGTAAATGATTATTTTTAAGTAAATAGTTAGATGCAGAGCTTTTTAATATTTCTCAGAGTATTTTCAACATATACCAAATGGATATCAAGCCATATTGATGACTGTTTTCTTGATTCTGGGAGTACTGTATTTTAAGTGACTCTCAGAAAAAATAGAACCTGTTTTTGATTGTAAGCTGCACCCACAATACTCATAGCTGAATGCAGAGGTATTGATTTTAAAAAGAAATGGAAGCAAAGAATCACACCACTTCAACTATTATAGTAAGCTTCAAAAAGAAATACAATAAATGACCATAATTAGACTGCCTAAGCAAGCATCCATGACATGCATTCAAGTAAATATATTCCAGAAAATATCGGGGATTCATATTATATAACATAATTGTTTATTGCTTAAGGATGCTGTGAAGTTTTAAGAGTTTAAAGTTCTTGAAAATTGGCAGCACAGTGTGAGAGGAAGAATGCCAATGCCAGATAGCTGCATAACCTTTGTTTATTGTAGGACCATTAGTTTCAGTGTATTTTTGACCTATCCCAATGGTGTGAATTTACAGAGCAAGAGTGGAGTGTTGAATTTTGATCTAAACAAAACTTTGCACTGTGATCTAGATTGATTATAGGAACAAAGCCATCTTGATTTGGAAGACAATTTGCATATATTAATTATTAATAATGTGAAATTGACTCAAGCTCTCAGAAATCTTCATTATTTCTGTCTATTTCTGTTCTTAAAATGGCATATCAAGATTCTACAAGTATTGATTTGTATCTGAAAAATTTGGAAATGGTGAATTCAATTCAATGCTTCTTTGTAGTTTCTTTACAGTGGCTTTATTTGTTGTTATTGTGGGGTGCTTAATGAGAGTACATGCTATGTCACAATTGTTGATGTTTGAGTTTAGCCCTAACCTGTTTTTACAGCTTTGCATATTTCCTCTTCACTGTTTTCTCCAAATATAGATGGTGGAATATTTATAAGAATCTTGTTAACATCAATTTCAAATGTATGGTGAATTATTGTATTGATATGCAAATTTTAGTGCCAGCTAAAAAATTCGCATTTATTTCATGATTTCAAGGTATTCTTCAAAAATGACTGGGTTGTTTTTAAAGTAAAATTGAATATTGTTAATACCATTGTTTTCGTTACATTGTATTAATTTCAGATCGCCACTCTCGGCTTCGTGGCTGGAAATGAAGCCGGTAAAGATGCACTTGAAGTTCTGAGCACTTCAAAAATAATCTATGAAATTTATCAGAGAGTCAATGAAGAAGACAACAAGCTGGCTGAATTGAGGGTAAATTAAGATTTTCAAATTTTAGTTGCTGAAGGTTATGTGTGAAGTTTCATTTTTCTCACATTAATCCGCTGATACCAATTGTATGATGAGAACTAAGTGATTCTTGGCCTCACAGACAAGTTAACTCTTTCATTGCAGTTGGTCCCCCATACAAAGAATAATGTTAGCCAGTAGTAATTTCCCAATGTAAGTTGCTAGACCCTGAAAATTTTCTGCTCGCTATACTTAAAGTAGGCCTTGTCTTCCTTGTTTGCCCTGGGGCCTTTGCATTGTCTCGGCGGCCCTGTATGTAGACCATCTGGCGATACCGGCGACTTCCACGGCATAAAGGCGGCAGAAAATACTAGGAAAGTATCAGATTTCAAGTTGAGCATACATTTTGTAGATACGAACAGAATATATCGACAAGTATAAATTTGCATAAAAGCTCATAAATGTTTTGATTACAGCAATATTTCTCTTAATTTTTTACTTGACGGGAATGTGGCAGAGTAGAAGTTAGATTTGTAAATTTGGATTTGCTTTTGCAGTTTTCGACCACCTCACCACGAGCGTTGTTAATTACTTCTATTGCCATCCAAACTACATATTACTTTTTTGTCGCAGAAATAGCGATTGTAACAATCCTGGACAGCTGCTGTGTTAAACATATTTCTCGAATTTCTTTTCTTCAATTTTATTCCTTATTTCTTTTTGTTATACTTTTCAGTTTTCGTTGTAACTGTCCCAGTAGTCACGTGTAACTACCTTCATAAGCGAGGACTACAGTTGTGTTTTAATTTATTGCCGAAGCTTCAATATTATTGGTTAAAGTTGCCTGATAGAAGGGGGCTGGAAAAATCCAGATACGCTAATATACAGGGGGTTGCACAATGACCAAATGTATTAGAAAATGCAATAGTTTCTAAGCACACGTTTATATCAAATTAGCATTGCCAAGTTGACAAAATGAAACAACGCTAAGCATTGCAACACATGCGATCAGCGTGATTTTATTATTGATTGTTTTTTCTTGCATGCCAAAATATCTCCTCCAAAAACTGGCTTTGGTGAGATCTCACTTAAAAAAATTAACAGGCGGGGAGATTAGAATATGAATGCCATGGGCGGGAAATTTTTGAAAAGTTAATCAGCGGGGGCGGACATCTATGAGACACCCAAGAGTACATAGTTCATCAAACCAATTCAAGCTAACTATTCACAATGCTACAAAAGTTGAAGTAAATCATAGTTAAAAGAAATAAGTGATAAATTTTTTTCTATTCCTGTAGGACCTCTTTATCCTAATTTTGTTTATTTGCATATCTTGCAGTCGCACGCGTCTCCCAACATTGCAGCAGCAACAACAGCAAAACTATGCTTACATAAAAAAACATAGCATTCTCATATTCCCATTCAGATCTCATTTCGCATTTTGGTAGCTGAAGATTTGAAGCATAATAATGCCGCTCTTTATAGTACATGAATTTAACATAAAACAGCATAAAACTTTTAAAACATTTAGCGTAAAGTAGGACAAATATCTTGAGACCATGTCAAGAAAGTTGCATAAGTTCATACATGAGTCAGTTTTTTTCGACATGTTGGCCAGTGATTTCCGAAAGGAGCTTCTGGGTTATACAGAGTCTCGCAGTTTGTTGTAGTCCGCTAAATTGAGGTTTTTTTAGAGTACCTGGAGAATTAACCATCATTACGAAAAGTCAGAGTACTTTTTATCCAAGTGAGGGAAAGCAAATTATTTGGCCCTCATATCATTTTCATTTTCTTTTTTCGATGGTTGTTTGCAAAGTAACTGTTCCATTTGTTGTCAGTAAATGTGAATTTTATCACTTTGCATAGTGCTATAGCAAATATATGTACATTACCTATCTACAAGGCTCAATTTTGTTTTTCCTGTTTACGTGAAATTGGAGCCAGGGAAAAAGTGGGCGTTTGACTATCAATCTGGGAATACTCTGGGAATTTTGATTCGCTTATTGGGTGTGAACCCAATCTGAAAGTCTGTAAAATTCTACCCAGTTATGTGATGAAAGCCTCAAGATCTCTGTCCTTCAAATTAGGTTGGTTTGATTCAGTACAATATTCTTGAAGATATTTTAGAAAGTTGAAGTCAGTTGTGTCTCAACGTGCTGTTTTTATTCGCGGTTGCTGCTTGATAATGCCCCTTGTTTTGTGACAGTTAGGAGTTCGTTTTCTCGTTAAAAACCAATAATGTTTACACCCTGATAGCTTTCCGTAGCTAATTACTATCCGATTGCATACATGGATTATTTAGTTGCAAAAGTTTGGAAATTTTCACCTTATAAAGGCTGCTAGAAGAACAGGTTTCAGAGTTATTGGGTGAAGAATTACAATTCTTGTAGCTTTGTAGAAAATTCCTCTCTGTAATTGTCATTTGTGTCTTTAACTCCCATCCCAAGGCCTTTGAAGAAAATTCTTTGAAGATGAAGATAGAAGAAATATAGATTGAAAGACCTATATTTCAGCTCTTCAACTAGGTGTAACGTGCTATGTAGACGTATTTTTCCAATACCCAATTAATGGCCTAACCATTTCGTCCATCCAACCAATTTTGCTTCTAGTACTATGTTATACTATTCTTCTCACAAAGGTCTTCTCTTGAATCAAAGTCGTGAACCAGAAACGCGTCTCTAGAACACATCCCTACTTTTATGTAAACCGTTGCCAGTATTACAATTAAGTAAATTCTTCCCATAGGCACAAGCTATCCTACGAATTGCGGAGCAAGTCAAAAAAAGCCCAGGAATAAGCGATGAACAACGTGCAAAGATGATTCAAAAGGAAATTGAAAAGTTTGCGAAAGAAGCCAAACTGATAATAAGTCCGTAAATCAATGGCAGCTGCTGATTGAGGATATGGATAATAATCAATATTTTCTACTAATATTCACTTTATATCAATTGCATTTGCACTTGGGATGAGTTTCAATTTACCCTTAATGTATAATCTTGAGACATTTTATTGCCACTCTATCCAAATGTACGAAAGTTTAGTACATTATCTTTTCACTATCTTTAACTTAAACGGTCTTCGAAAATGCAATCGCTACAAGTAACTTTGAGGCTGGAGGATCCACGTGACCATAAGCCTTTAAAGCATCTCTCTCTTGTTTTATCAGAAGTACTTCAAATTAGTGAACACTTTGGCAAACACCTCAGAGTGGAATAAATTCTTATTATTCTTTCTAGAAATTAACATTTTTGCATAGTGACTACTGTTGAAAAACATATCAAGTCCAAGCTCTTCCTTTAAAATGCCAACTGAGCTTCTCGATTTTCTCTTCTTTGATCGTCTTCTTCACTTTTTCTTTGAGTCTTCTTCATGCTAGTTCTTTTAGTCTTCATCACATTCTCTTTCACTTTCTCCACTTCACCATGATAACATGCGTTGCGCATCATGATCTGGCAAATAATTTCGTATAAGCTTAAGAGGAATTACTATGCAATTACGGAACAAAATGCTTGATGATCTTTTTCAAACGGAAACATAACGAGGCAGAAGCATGGCAGCAAGGAGTTCAAAAATCACACAAATGCCCCATTGACAAGATTTTATGACACAGTTTAACTGGTTGAAATCTTGTTTGAAAGCACAGGACATTTCTAAGAAAGATAATTTATATTTAAAAGACTTACATCATCTATTGATACTTACAAAGTAGATGTGAAATCTTTGATTGTTGGCTTTTTGTAAGATCTCTTGTCAACAAACTTTTCTTTATACTTTCGATGTGGTCTGAAGGATAGCAAATGTAAAAGAACAGATTCCCAAAAAGAACAGAATTTAAATGAAAATCTTGGCTCATGATTCTAGACTAAAAATCTAGATGTTTTACAGAGGCTATTTCGCCTACGTGTTACAAGTAAATACATTTAGTTCTAAACATCCTCATTCGGTTCACTAGCACGACTTTTCGTCTGGGGATCGGCAACAGCTCTATATCTTATACTTGCAAATAACTTTTGCTGCTTTGATTACATAGCCTACACAAACAAAAATGAAACAGCTTCACTGCTTGAGATATGATTGCATAATACAGCGTTGCAGATAAGCAGGCTCATAAAGGAAAATTAAGGTGTAGTCACGCAAAAATACGGTTTGCTGGAGAATGATGGTTGCTAAATTGTTTGCTATAAATTTCACGTTGTACTTCTAGAAATTTCGTGCACTGCACATCTCAATAAAAGGTGCACAGTTTGCTAAAAAGCACATGGGAACTTGATAATTTAGTGTAATAACGTAGTATAATTGATATAATTGAACAAGGAAGACAAGTTATGTCATATGCATGTGACTACACGGGTAAAAGTCTAAAACTTTCTGTTCGACATAGCTTTGCAACTTTCAGGAATGAAATCAACTTGTAGTGTATATGAGCAGCTCTGTGAAGACATAAGTTCAAAACACCATGGCTTCCAATGTGGTTCAAAATACCATGGCTGCCAATGTGGTTCAAAATAACATGGCTGGCAATGTGGTTCAAAATACCATGGCTGCCAATGTGGTTAAAATACCATAAATGGGTATAAGTAAACAAAAGGAGGCGAGGCAGAAGAGTTAATGTATGATCAGTTTTTTGCAGATACTCTAAAAGCAACAGACATGGAAGTGACTTAAAAACTTATCTGCGATACACAAACAGCGTTGTTGGTCAAGTACAGGAAAATAGTCTAAATAGTCTTCTGGTTTATCATCTAAAATATCTCATAGTATTTATTCGAGGGTATAACAATAATTTCAAAACTGAATACATAACAGAACATCTACTTACAATACTCGCTTCCTTGGCTCTACTAAACATCGTTTTTCAAAGCTTTTTATCCTTTCTTTTAATAGATCACCTTCACGCTAAACATTTAGGAATAAGGCATTACTTAGCTATAAAGACAAACTTCTCCATTTACGGCGGGGAAAAACGCAAAAAGCTACGCAGTGAACACTCAAAAAACGAAGACAAAGATGAAAATGTGAAGCAATGACACCAAAAGCAGCCAACATATGAAATAAAATGTCAGTTTATCTCCAAAAATTAACAGTAGCAGCAACATTATCTTTTAAGAAACTATGGATTACTTTACTTCTTATACTGTGGTATTTTCGCATTTGCGAAGGGATAGAATGTTTTACAAATATAGTTTATTTAAGTGTTGCAAAAAAGCGTCATAGCGATACAACTACGCTGATTTTTGACAACTGCATTATCAATTCGTCATTGGACTGTCTTGAAGAATGGGTTATTTGCCTACTTTTTCCATTAGATGACTTAGCGATCTATGACTTAGCCATATAATACTGAGTTCACACTGTAGATTAGTTTCCCAATACTAGTTTCTGTAGACAAGCGTCAACCCGACTTCTTCCTTTTTTTTCGATGACTTTTGAATCTATAGACAAAAGTCTACAGTGTGAGCCTAGCATAATATGAGCTGAATAGAAAGATAATGCATACAACCTTCAAGCCTCTTAATGATCCTGACAGCTCTTCACTAAGTTGAAAATCTAATTTTGGGCTTTCATATCTAACACACGTTAAGAAATTTTAAAACAAATAGATTTTGAAAAACAGCTTGTGTGGTGTAAGGTGGGAGACCAAATGACGTATAACTCTCAACAACCCATGGTTTTCATCTATAAAGTCCAGCATACAATCTACAACAGTATGCTATATAAGGAACATGAGGCTGACATGCAAACATTAAGAAACAGACAGGCTGAGCTTCAAATAATACCTTGAAAAAACCGTTTTTGATCAAACCAGAAAGAAAATAGAAACAGCATCACCTACATGGCTCACAAAGCCTGAACATCCTATTTCCTGCATCACAGTTGCCGAATTGGGATTGCTATGGTGATTGGAAGTCTTAAGAATTTAAGAAATAGTCAAGAAACATTTAAGATCGGATTTGAAGAAATATTAGCAAACATCCAAGCTGAAGCAAAAAATATTGTTCTAATAAAACTATGCAATTCACAAATGAACCGAATATGCTTATGACACCCAAATGATGCATTTTAATCATAGGGCAAACATTTTTCAAGACAAATGAAAGAAAATAGCGTTGATGACAGTATCTACTACACAGCTATTCAAAAGGATACTTTAATTTCCCAAGCCTTCTAGGTTTGCTATTCATCTGCAGTTTCAGTTCCATTCTCTTCTGCCGTTTTCGCTCTAAAGCAGCTTCTTTCGCTTTTATTTCTCGCTTCAAAGATTTTAACCTATAAAAATTGAGAGCTATGACAGCGAACTGCCAATAGGTTAAAATATTTCGTAAATGTTGACAGTAGGTGGAGAGAACGATGCCCATTTTGAAATGAAATCTCTAGATTCTGAATTTCCACTGGAATACCATCGTCGCAAAACTCGTCACGTGGAGAAAACGCCTTTCGAACGTCTACTATGCTATTAGAAGAGGGTTGGATCCAGGATTGATCTACAAGGGTGTAGACTCAAATTTAAGAGTAAATTTCAACAGACAGTCCTACCATTATAGTAATATTGCAAATCCCTTAGGGGCCCGGGGCTATAGGGGTAGTCCCACATTCAACTCTAAAACGCCTTCCATCCCACTTACATTTTTTAAATATATATCTTTTTGTTCTTCCTAGATCTCTTTATTAACTTTTATACATCCTTATTGCTTATACAACTCTATCCTCTTTGCTTCTGTCACTTATGATCCATCTCAGAATAAGTTCAAAACGTCTGATAATTTCGACCAACTTTGACCTGTAAAATTATTACGTGCTTGGATTTGACAATAACCATAGTTTTGATGGATTATCACCTCTGTAAATGGCTCCCTTTCTCATCGTAATGGCTCATTACCAAGCTGCACTTTGCTACAAATTGCATATCTGTAAATACTTATGACAATTCCCAAAAGGGGGAAATCCCTGAGCGCCCCTGTTATAAAACGAAACTTAAATTCGCTAATTGAAAGTGTATCTGTATATAGCAAGGTCATTGGGATAATATATCTCAAGTAGCAACTTTAATCTTGGAAGGTGATATTGCATGAACAACACGCTTCACACAGAAGAGCACCATTTATCCATTTACAAGAAAATATAGTCGGCCCCCAAATGACTTTCTTACGGGCATCAAGAAATTAAAAACACTTCAGAACAAGTTGGACTGGGCATCCTCTCAGTGCCTTTGAACTCACCAAATAAGTAACTTGACTTTGTGAATTCTTAAGGGTATGACTTTCTAAAGCCCCCATATTCCGGCCCTATGTAAGGAATATCACAGGAATATGGCAATGCAGCAAATAATGAGCATACCTGTAAATATCATTCAGTCTCATGTTTTCCATCTTACTTTCTCTTTTTGACATTTCCTGTTGAACAGTAAAATTGCAAAAGAGTAACCACACATAGAAGCATGCAGCAAAGCCCAATTACCTTGCATCATGCTTTAAAACTGTATAATAAAATAAAGAATAACAATACAAAACATAGCAATATAAAGAATAAAAAAACAACATAAAGGTAATTGTAACAAAACAAGAAAGTCAACATGCATAAAAACCTCTTTTTTCTGAAGTCTTTCCTTTCGTCGCAATTGTCTTCCTTTACGATCCCTAGCATTTACTGTTTTTGATAAAACATCTTCAAGTACATCACTATCTTGAAAGTCATTTACAGACTTTTCATCTTTATCTTGAACTAAACCTTCACTCATTTCTTCCAGCCATCCAGGCTATGATTGAACGTTAATTTAAATAGGTTATAAAACACTAATGGAAGAAAGGAGGGTAATAGATAGGAGGAACTTTACTTCAATATTTGCTCAAATACCACCAACCCCAATTATTTATGCATATATATCACACATCCTCTATATAACACTGTGGCATTCTTTAAACAACCAAGCATTATGATGTAGTTCTCATTAGGGGGTGGTATTCATTGCAAACTGAAAAATGAAACTTAGCATAATGTTTTCTTTTCCCAAATGAGTGTAACAAAGACTGTGTGAAAGATTTTATTATGTTCAAAAATATGTGTTAGTTGTATAAAAAATATCACAGAATGTTAATAACACTGTCTCTACTATAGTTTTCATTTGTGATATGACAGTATTCATCCCTGTGACAGATATCAAACTCAGAAAAATAAAAAGCATTTTTAGATAGTTGATCACCATCCAGTACCTCCAGCATCAAGTTCAATAAAGCAGGACATGCCAAAAAAGATGAATCATTTCTGAAACAATGATTTTTCCCCAGGGATGTGTTTTCTGGGGGCATGATGCAACCCAGTATTTAATAAATTAAAGGAAAGCTGGTCAAAAAGTCAGCTATGCTGCAACAGCGTTTTCCATGCCCTTTTATTTTTTTTAGTAAAAGTAGTAAAAGTAGTTGGTCAAATGGTCAAAACATCTCCCCCCTAATGGAAAGTATCTTGGTACATCCCTGGTTTCCCATTGTCTGTTCCATCCGTAGCTATGTTTATAACACATGCCTTGAAAGGTTTCACAATTAATCTTGCTGCTCAACCTGTTCCAAGCTTCTGTATGATTCAGTGTATAAGCTTTCACAGAGATGGCAGTTTCTGACTTCATCTTTACCAAAGGAATAGTTTGAAAATAGACAAGCAACACTGCTGTAAATAATTCTATTTCATGTCTGTCCACTCATGAAAAGTGGCGTATAATAGGGAGCAGTGTTCTTTACAAATCTTTGGCCAGAAGTGAAACACCTTTTAGAGGGTGGCATGTATCAGAGAGTGGTACTCATTAGAGGTAACATAGTATATATATTTATTTCTCTCTCCATGTAGCCAACAATAAACTTTCACAATGTTAATATGTGTGTAACAGACATATCAAAAATATTGAGAGAAAGTAGGGAACAAGAGAATTATCATACCTGTTTCTTAATTTCCTCTTCTGAAAGGAACTTCAACTTCCTATCTAACTTTTCTTGCTTTTTTTGTGACACAACCTCTTCTCTCAAAACACAATTTAACAAATTCTAAGATAGTTGAGAAATAAATTACAAATATACAAGTTCTACCATAAAAAAGAAACAGCTGCACAGAAAAAGTTGATTCTCAATCAGACTGTGCTCTAGAGATAATTGTGTACAAGCATTGATCACAAGTGCACTCATACATTTACAAGCGATAGCTTTGAATTATTTAGAGCTGAAATCTCAGGGTTTGAGATACCATACATAAAGAAAAATTGATATGTTTTCAAATTCCATGCTAGAAGCATCACAATACACAAAGCATGAGAGTACTGAAAACAGTAGCTTCACACAGAGCCAACCAATGACAATGTGCATGGAGTTGCGATTTAAGAAGTACAACTGCATGGTTGACAGCGGTGTTGGTGTAAGCAATCTTTCCTTTGTGCTATTGCTTTTGTAGGTGTATGGACACATCCACATGGAATTGCATGTCTCTGGGTATGGACTGCCTAATATATATTGCATATGTACAAAATATAAATGCACCACAAGGTACAGAAAACATGCACACAAAGTGTTGCATTTATAGGTGAGCATAAGACAAGCTATACTCTAAGAGGTTATATATCCATAATTTGATGACAATGTAACAAGAGATGCTTAAATATTATCAATAAATCTCTATTGAATGTTATCCATTATTACATTATGGTAAAGAAGAAATTTGAACCAACTGGCAAATATGAATGTTGAAAACAAATCTCTTTAATCTAATGGATCAAACTTTTGACCATAGATCTGTGAAATCCTACCTGGTGATCTTCATAACATGGATTATACGATGCACCAGGGTGACAAACTTCCACTGCATTTGTAGGACATGCTCTCAACCCTATGGAGTTTGGTTTCTGAAATTGATGAAAACACAAATGATATTTTGTTGCATAAACCATAAAATATTATAATAACACAAACATACTCATTCAATGTGTCTAAAGAATAACACTTCAATGAAAAAAAGCTGCTGTCCATCAAAGTAAAAAATAATCACAATGACACCTTTGGTTTAGTATGAAGAGTAGGCATAATCCAGCTTTCACCTGAAACTGAAAATGACAGATTTGCATTCATTACATCAATGGAAATCTAGTTAAGAAGTGCTTGCTTGTCTATAATCTGGCATTTACAAATATACAAATTTCATGTAACAAATCATCATTATGCACATATGTGTATCATATGAATAAGAAGGGAAATATAGACATAATTTAATGCATAGCTACATAACAATCTAATTGGGAACACTTTAAATACATTTATCATTGTCTTCTTTACAACTCCATAAATCCTTTGTTGGTCTATGCAATAGATGCTGTTTTTGTTTTCTATCTTTAGCTCTCTGTTCTCGTTTTCTCCTTTTTTCTTTTTTAGTAAGAACATTTTCTTCTTCTTCTGACTCTGAATCTTCTTTTGAAACTGGCAATTTTCCTTCTTTAGTAAGTTGGCCTAAGATAATCAAGGTAGGTATAAAAATCACAACCTCTTCAAAAGCAGTTTGCTCCTGAAGAAATATAAAATACATATTGATGTGAGCATTTGATATCAAAATGAAAAATTAAATACTGTAAAAGCCCACATAGAAGCTAAGCCTGTTTGTCTAATTTTAGTGTCAAAAATTAGGGGTGTAGATTACATGCTGAGCACATAATACTTATAAATGATTTATAAATGATTATTACCCAATATACCCATATGGGGAGGGGGTTATATATGGATTTTTATGGTAATATTGAAATGCAGCATAGTATAAACCAAATGCAATCAACCAACCTTCTGAATCAGCTTTTTCAATGAAGAATAATTCTGCATTTGACTTATTTGAAATAACCCCTCTATAAATAGAAATTCAAGTAAAATAGTGACCAAGATAAAAATGAGGTTTTGCTACATCAGCAAAATAGAACAACACAGCTTGTAAAGCTATGAAGTATTGGTGTGAGGAAGCAACAGACAATAGTGAGCTCAATTGCCCCATGGGTCTATCATGTTCAGCAAATGCTAAGAACAAAGGCAGACACACTCCTATCTAAAGGAATTTGTTGGCTCTGCTTCCAGTTACATTCAATGGGAACACACTTTTGTGATAAATACTTTAAAAGTGAAATGAGTGGTTGTCATACAACTATGCTGATGATATGATAATTTATGTATGTAACTCTAAGAAGCACAATAAATTTAAATCTACTGAAAGTGAGAACCAAATATCATGGTGCAAATATAGTAAGGTTCATGGGTCAAAGAGCATGAACAAAATTACATACAGAAATTAAAACTTCCAGCTTTGGTAGTATTTAAAAACATCTGAAGTCACAGAAATGTGGTCATTGCAACTGTTGGATCTGTAAGATTTTTATTTATTGATTAGGGCATTTATAATTTTTCGTACCATCTTTTCCTTTCATTTTTTAAATCTTGTAAATAGTTGGCCTAAATTTGCTTTACCTTAGCTACTGTAAATAGCCAACTGTAAATTAAAGAATTTACTATCATTTTTATTCACAAGACACGAAATGGTCACGGTTTACAGCCAATATGCAAATCAGATTTCCCTTCCATTTCCCTGACTCAAAGTCAAACACACTGGTGGTCATCTTTTTCCCCTGACCCCATTTCACATATTTACAAATATAGCTAAAGAAAAAAGTAGAATATTTATAAGAAAAGATGGAACCATAAAGTTAGCAAGTGATAAAATTCATATTTATTTACTGTCAAAAATGGAATAATCATTTTGCGCAAAATCATGCATGGTCTGAAAAGACGCACCCTGTCCTTTCTTGTCTTCTTAAGTCTTCGAGATAATCTTCAACATCTTCAATATCTGTTTTATTTCTCCAGTTCTTCTTTGCCTTTTTGCTGCCTTTTTTTCTCCGAATATCTGATTTTTCGATATTCTCATTTGTTGAGAGAGTTGTATCTGCCATTCTGGCCTGCCGTAAACATGACACATACGAAGGAGCCATGCGGCCCCAAAAGAAGACTGGCAAGAGGCTCCTCGTAAATACGTCATCAAGGAATGGAGCGAGGTTGCCAGATGACATTCCGCATTCCCGCAAAAATCCAGCTTTAAAAACAGCACAAAAGCATGCCCAAATCTACATAAAGCAGCCCAAAACCCCCGCGCGCATTGCAACTTATGCGTGTGCTTTCAATCAACATAGATATAGGATTTAGGGTCACATTTATTCCTACAACATACATACAACATGAAATTTCAACAATATCAGTATCCTATTTTCACAACAAAAGTAATAGAAATCTGACTTGTTATGAATCCTCTCTTATTTTACTTCGAGTTCCTCATGTGTCATAGGATTCGATGATTCCGTTTCTTGCAAGTTAGTCTCTTATAAAAATTGCATACGTGTTTCTTATAAATTAGTTTCTTATAAAACATAACGTACGAGTTTCTTATAAATTAGTTGCTTACAAAGCATTGTACACGTCCTACTCACAAAGCATTGTACACTTCCTTCTCACAAAGCATTGTAAACGTCATTCTCACAAAGCATTTTACACGTCCTTCTCATAAAGCATTGTACACGTCCTTCTCACAAAGCATTATACACGTCCTTCTCACAAATGTATGTTATCAATTTTTGATTCAAAATTTTGCAGAAAGGTCAGAATCCTAAAACCAGCCCAAAAACTGCACACCTGCCCATCGGAAAAAGCCCGCAAAGCGACGAAAAATTGGGCCTGAAAACTGCCCGTTTCGCAACCCTGAGCGAGGGTGCCCTTGGGAATGCTCTTGTTCGATTGTACTCTTTTACAAGATACCTGAAAGAGTTACAACAAATAAAGGAAGAGAAGAGAAATGATAATAACACAAAATTAGTTTCTATCTGATTTTTACATGTACAGTTCATGACAAAAATTCAAGAATTGTGCCTGAGAGCCAAGATTGCAAGAAAAAAACCACCAACTTCTTGGAAGGGGGATGCTTGCAATCTTGACTTATGCGCGATGCGAAGCAAGCCTAGCTATTGGGAAACTGCAACCACAAGGTTTACATTTACATGGAAGAGAAGGGGGAAGAAAATTGGCTTCGGGAGGTTGCTCCCATGCAAAATTTTAAAGGCTACCCCTCTATAACGTCGGAAAATGCTCTATTGCCAAATAGGAGTAAAATTGCTTTTATCACTGATCCTTGTACGGGGAAAAAGATAATTATCTGAAAAACTGAACACAATGGATTCTACCAAAATGCTTACAACAAATAGCAGCTCTATCCTTTTGAAGAAAAGGGCAGTGGCCTAAACTTCCAGGGTCCTTTCCATACTGTTAGTATGCTCATCTCACCTTGACATTAGATTTCAGATGCTCACATTCCTAGTACACACCCACACGTGCGCAATCGCAATCTAGATGGAAAGTTATTGCTGTCAGTCAGCTACAACCAAAGAAGTGAATCAATCTGTTTTATGGTATAGGAATAAGAGAGGACGTTACTCTCCGGGGCAAAGCTAAAGAAAATGTTTGGTGGGGTGCACAACTCCAGTTTGCCGACAAATAGGCTCCGTTCGAGCCCAATTTTCCAACAAAGAACTTTCCTCAAGTTTTGATCAGCAATACGAAGGGTACCACTAGGAATTTTCCGACGGAGGTGATTCATCCGAAAGGGGGGGCTAAAATATAGTTGTTGGAGCACTATAAATGCCGAAACTCACCAAAAAATAGCTTTTTCCCTTCCAACGGGGAGTAGCATGTTCTGACGGAGGGATACAGCCCCTGCCCCTCCCCTAGCACTGCATTTGGGTACAGTACCCCCGTACCCCTACAGTTACGTCCCTGGCTACTCTACCTAGGAATATACTCAGTTGCCATACTTCAGTGCAGTAAGTTGCTCTGCAAGAATACACTGTACTGCAGATTTTGCCCTGTGAAATGGCAATTTTTCAAGGTTTGGGGTGTACCACCCCCATATTCCATTTAAGGTTATCTAGTGGTGAAAGGGAGATTGGGGCTGTTAGTAGGGATAGTACCTCTGTACCTTGGGCAGCCGCACCTTTGACTCTGGTTAATGGTGGCTCAAAGCAGTGGTCCCCACTGCAGTCCTAGCTCGTATATGGCTCCAAGTAGTCACCTGTGCACGGTGGCGGCCATCTCCTGGCAAACGTCCTCGGCTGGACGGCCAAACTATACGGGCGCGTCACACCCTCCAGCATGTGTGGCGAGATAGTAGCCTCCCAAAAACCGCTGTCGAAATGGCGTGAGGGAGGTGAGGTAGCCCCGGGAATTGCCTGCCCCTAGTGCATGAAGACTTCTCTGGCGGATGAAGCGGAAGATCCAGCCTCTAATGGACAACGGTTCAGAAGGCAGTTAAGCAAAAGCAGGATGTACTGCATAGAGCGTATTTCAGGCATTTAAAGAAAGTACGGTCATACATCAATCTATGTTTTGTGGGAAACGTCAAGGCGCTATCTAACAGACCTGATTTGCGGCTACCCACCATGGAAGAGGTTGAAATCTCACCATGTATTTTTTCATCGTTTACTATGATTCGTCGTTCAAAAACTAATGTATGTCATGCGAGTGATGTTGAGTCCCCTGCAACAAGACACTTCGCTGTAAATAAGCACAGGGATGAGGCTCAGACTAGTGTGGTAGATGTGGACATTGATGACGTGAAGTACCCAAAGCCCTCGGGACGGTTCTTTGCTGACACCTCCACATGGAAAACTCGAAATGAGTCTTTAAATATTTGTACATGGAATGTTAGAACTCTTTATCAGGCAGGAAAATTGGATAATCTAATTATGGAATTTAATAACTTAAAACTTGACATTCTTGGCGTATCTGAAACCCACTGGTCAGGAAGTGGTATTATTCAAAGGGAAAATCACACTATAATATATTCGGGTGGAGAAGAAAACCGTAAAGGAGTGGGTCTGATGTTTCATAAGAAAATAGCGAAATGTTTATTGGGATACTGGCCGATTAGTGAAAGAAATATGTGCAAAATCCAGGCGAAACCCTTTAATCTTGTCATACTTCAATGCTATGCACCGACTGCCGATCAAAGCAATGATGAAATCGAAAAGTTTTACTCTGAAATTGAACTAGCCCTAAAGCAAACAAAATCAGATGATGTTGTATTTATCATTGGTGATCTGAATGCCAAAATTGGAAATATTGTATCGGAAAATGTTGGCAAA
>WIPJ01000407.1:0-17180 GCA_018155075.1 Cassiopea andromeda
CACTAGATATGCTGGGATGGGCATCAATGATTGTGCAAGGAAGGCGATGGACAGGAAGGGGTGGCGAATCGTAGTCTCCAACGTCGTGGCCGACACGGAACAGCGGTAAGGTAAGTGGTGAAATAAGCAATTTTCTTTATTTTGAAAGTGATGTTCATGAAAATCATCATAGAAGAAGATTCTTAGATGCTGAATCGAAATATGAGGTCCAAATTTGGGTGTGGTTACTATTATCCATGGCAACAGGAATACAAAGGCTATTTCACTGCATGCGCTAGTGCATGCCTCATTTGCATGTTTTAGCATTAAATGCAGGTACATATGGCACTAAAGTATGCCAACCACATGAGGAATGTACTAATCTCATTTAAATCTTCATTACTTTTCTTTTTTTATTTTTGTACCACCGTGACAGCCAATTGTACATTGCCTTATATAGTGAGATGTATAATTGTAATTAGTTGATATATTGTTGAAATGAAAGTTTGAAAAAAATCACTATCTAATAGTAAGTATTTTGTAAGTTTATTATCAATGTGACAAAAATTTTGCTCTGCTTCATCTTTTCTAGCAAATCTATTTGTTTCATGGTAGGGAAAGATAAATAATGAGGTAGATTATTGCACTCTCCACCGCATGAAATTCCCGCTTATGAGGGCGGGAAGGGAGAGAGGGTTGGGGGGGTGGTATGATGGCATTAAAAAATAAACATGATCGATTGGTTTCACCTTTTCACACTTCTAGACTTCATTAAACTTTTGTGGCATGAAAGCTCTGGTAGCCCCAATTACTGGCAGACAGAATTTTTGACGAACAACATTAAAAAGCGAAGCAACACAAATATATAACATTATGCTTGCAATTCATGCTTCGAAGTGGTCAAGCCAACCGATACACGTTTTTTTATGAGAAAAAAGTTTATAAGAAAATGAGGCTCAAATAGTCAAATCATAAGAAAGTCTTTAGAAAATCACGAGGCTCAACCTCCAAAATATAATGTTTCTATTGGCCAAAAATCGATATTTTTTGTCGCTAATGCATTCAAAATGTTGAAGATGAAAGTCAACTTCAAGTATACAATATTAGTAACTAAAGTGTAAACCGTTTTAGCCAGTTTATTTCAGTAAAAGTTCAATTTCGGGAAAAGTTAAGAAAATTAAGGCTCAGGTAAAATGAAGGTTTTCTTATAAAAAAACGTGTATGGATTTACCGGGGTGTATAAGTCGGTAAGCTCCAAAATATTATTTGTTTTTGCAGTAATTTGGTAAATTGAAAAGGCTTAAGGTTTCTGCAAAAATATGCAAAGTTTTAAAAGAGATGATAACGGAAAATTTGATGGGTGTGGCTTCATTATCCAGACATCTGAAGGGTTTAGTGCTCAATACCCTTCAAAATCTTACACCCTTCCCCGAAGAATCATTTCCTAAGTCTGTCCCTTGTAGAATAACAAACTTCGGTACACCAAAGATTTGTGCCACTAGGCTGAAAGGATGTAAAATTCTACTTTAGGTGAATTATTTTGTTTGAAGGCAAAATTCACAAGATTTCAAACATTAGAAAAGGTTTCTTACAGGGCCACTTTCCCAGTTTCTTATATAACTAGGTGATTCAAATTCTTAGTTTCTTATAAATATACTTTTACAAAAAGAGCCCCCAAACTATCAACTTACTCTCACCTGCCAAGTAAATGGGGAGGGGGTTCTAATAGACAGGGGGCTTGGAAAAATTCCAAACGTTAATAAACGGGGTTGGAAAAGGCGTTAAATGAATATACAAGGACGGAAAGAGCAAAATCAGACTGTCATAAAGCATAAAACTAAAATACATACAGCAGTACGCTAGTTTGCCATAAAAATCAGGCGTAAAAAGTACTAACAGAGAAAGGAAATGAAAAGAGGGGTTTGTAAAAACGTTAATTTCCTTAAAAGTACCAAACGGGGGGTCCTCATAAAGGCCAGGGGGATTGGAAAAAAATCAAAAAGTTAATAAGCGGGGGGGCGTTTATTTGGCACCTGAGAGTACACTCTTTTTATAAGAACAATTTTCCAAGAACACGAGCCTGAAATTTGTGGAAAGCTAAGAATGAATAAAGAGCAAGGTTGAGCATGAAGCTTTGTCGTAAAAAATATTTTTGGAAACTGATGCAGAAGCTTTCCTTTTACAAATGGACAAGAAACTTCTTTTCCTTGTCAACCTGAGGAGAAATGACAGCCTTGACACCTTTTGTCTTTGATTTTTGTCGAAACCAGCTGTTAAAGGATAGGGAGGGCAACCAAACCAGATGTGTGTGACAGCCACACCTAAATGTAAAGAGGTTGCTTATTGGACGCTCAGGGAAAGGAAGTGAATTGGGGCTCCAATCTGAAGTTGTGTGATCACCACGCCTTCTACGTTGGCCATAATGTTATCAATATCTTTTATAGTGCCATAAAGGCAGAAAGAGGGTCTAGGGGCTTATCACCAGAGAAACTTTTCACAATAGCATCCCCCCTACAATGCCAGAGAATGCTCCTCTGCAAACATCATTTAAGGTGGGAGGCTAGTTGGAAAAATGACAATTTTTGATGAAATTTTGGAAAATGTGTTTTTGAGGTGAAAAGATAGTTTAATATCTATCCTTTCATAAAACATGCTCAATAGCTGGAATCTATTCAGTGATTTTCCTTAAAATGAGCTAAACTGAGCCTAGGGTTGTCACAATTTCAAGCAGAAAGCATCATTAGCACTAGAAAGCTTCAACCTATGTTCTTTGACATAGAAAAGACAATAAAAAGATACCAGATGATCATAATTCAAAGTTATGAGCGGGAAAGCGCGGGAAAAATCATTGGGTTGGGGGCACTGTCCCTATGCCATCCCCCTAGCTTCGTGACTGCTGGCAAAACTAGATACTGTGCCAACATTGTTTATTCATAATTGTTTATAAACTTTTTAGCAGAAAATATTTATTGCAATAAAGATCATCTTGGTTGTAGCATTAGATTCTAAATCAAAACATCCAATATCGTTTTGAATAATGTCTTTCTAAATGGCTTACGCTCTACAAATTTAAAAACAAATTAAGCTTCATCCAGCCTAAAAATTTCGGAAAAATTAATGACAGCCAGCCTGAACCTCAATTTTACTGGTTCTTATAAAAAAATAGTGTACCTCTACATTACTCCCAATACATCTTTTCCATGCACTCTTTATGTTTTATAGAAAGATAACCCTTATAACCATACACGTTTTCTTGGCCCAGTACTGAAACTGTCTTATTCTAGCATCAAAAGTTTTGTAAGACTTTCTGAGCAAAAGTATTGAGTTTCAATTTTCTACGTATGCACATTAGATGAAAGTGAAAACTCCATGTACACCCAAAATTATAAATCTCTGTAAATAGCTGAAGTTAAACTATTCGAGGACATTCCAGCATCACATAACATTTGATACACAAATAACTCGAATTTTAAGTACGTATGCACTTATAAGCTCTCTCAGATCTCAAAACCCAATAGTAAACTTTATTAACTTTTTGAGCAACTGAGTACTACTTTCTCATAAACCACATTGTTATAAAACAGCATGCAATCCCAGCTTCAACTTTTGGACAGGCCCGTACCTACAGGAAGTTATGGGTATCACATACTTTCAGACAAAAGTTCTGTCGCCAAATCAACCAGTCTATTTCTGCTTGTAAATTTGTGCCATTTTGTGTCGCAAAGCTAGGCGGTAAAGTTACCACTTCTTTTATCTATTAAAAGGTTGTTGGTGACATTTACGGCCAAGGTAAAGGTAAAGAATTTAAAATAATTCTTGGGGGCTCCGTCTCATAACCTCCTGTTTCCCTCCTTCTCATTCACGCACTTTCTCTACAATTGAGTTTGGCTATTGAGTTTACCCTGTAGACAGAGATTCACTGTATAATCGCCCGTGTTTATCGCTACGCCCATGATACCAGACCACGCCCATATGTCAGCCAGCCATGCCCCATTTTGTTGGCAAATGTGAGCTCTACACCCCGCAAGGAAATTTTCTAGGAGTGGTCTTGCTCTTCGAGCAAAAACACTTTGAAACGGTATCATATAACGAAAACTTGAAAGAGAAGGGAATATTTCATAAAGAAAACCTTAATTTCCTTTCTTCCTTTTTATGATAATAAATACATTTAAAAACTGAAATTAAAATGGATACAAACAGTCGAAATAATGCACATGTTCCAAATGTGAAAATATTTCGAAAGGTGATGGTAACTTTGGAAACAAAAGCAGCAGAAAACCATGTAAGCATATCTTGAGATTGAAAACGGAATTTTCCTAAGCATACTGATGCTCAAAAAAAATACGCACTATGCGTAAAAAGCAAAGGAGTGAATTATGGGGATCTGGGGGTTGCCTTTGGAAAAACTAGAATAATCTCTGCAAAATCTCAAAATACACTTTTTGTACGCCAGGAGATGTGCTAAAGCACCATTATATTGCTTCTGTTTACTCGAGAATATGTAAAACTTTTACGAACATAATTTGTAATGATATATACTTTCTATGTTTCCTTTACGTTTTAGAGAATAAACAAATTAGCTTTTTAGCTACTCGATGTCAACCTACTGTAAAAAAATCAATGTGTTAAAATTATGGTTTTAATAACGTTTATCAAGGCATGAAACTACCGAAACGGAAGTATTATTCCTATTATTAAAGCTACGCTGTAGGAAGACACAAATAAAGCCGTGTCCATACTACAAAATCAGCCAAGGCTCGGCCTAGGCTCGTTTTATTTCATTTCATTGTAAAATATTTATACAGGTTAACAAGGTTCATTAATAATAATGCTTTTCAACCGGACCTGTGACAAAATAAATAAATAAATACACCCTAGAAATAAGTACAACGTAAGTACACATAACTAATGTACATACCTAATTTGCAGAGTAAAACTAAAGAAATAAAGAAAGTTAAAATTAATGAAAGCTATCCTTGTCTAGAGTTGGTATTTGAAAGTTTTCAGGGAGCCTACCTGGATTGTTAGCATTTCTAGTCCGTTCCATAATTTAGTACCTCGATGTGAAAAGCCTTGATCGTTTTTAGGAGTGGCACCTTAAGATCAGTGCCTGATGAGCGTAAGACCGGCTCTCTAGTTTCAGAACACTTAGAGAACAGCTTTCTCAAATAGTCTGAGGCAAGCTAATTCAAGGATTTATGTTAACGTGACTGTCTCTTTTCTTATGAGAATGATAATAATAGACCAACCAAGATCCTGAATTATTGGAGTAGCTGATACATCGTACGGACTAGTCGTTACAATTCGAGCTGCTCTATTTTGGATTTTCTGCAAGGTGCTAATTCTTCATTCACTACAGCATCCCCATATCGAACAACAGTATCTCGAGTGGAGCTCAACAATTCTTCTGCATATTTTGTTGAGTATTTCAGGTGGTACATATTTCCTAGAATACTTAATAAGTCCTAGGGCGCGATTTGCTTTAGTCTTAATGATATCAATATGTTTGTCCCAGTTGAGTTGAATGTCTAGTTGAACTCCTAAGTACCTTACATTATTAGTCATCTCAATTTTCTGTTCACCTATTAAAAATATAGCTGATCATCAGGCCGACTTTCGATCTTACGGAGGTTTGGAGTAGAGCCTACAACAAGTGACTGAGTCTTCACAAAACGTAAAGAAAGTCTGTTTGCGTGTAGCCAATTCCTCAGCTTCAATAGATCCAAGTTTAAGTCATTTTGTAGCTCATCGATGTTTTTAGAAGGGAGGGAAAAAACCGTATCATCAGAATACATGCTGACAATTGATTTCAGCAGAGAAAAATGGAAGATCATTAATATAGATCAAGAATAGAAGTGGACCAAGGCACGAGCCTTGCAGAACTTCACAGAATACTTCCTTCAATTGTGAGGAAGTACTATCTCTCTTGCAGAACTGCCTACGGTTATTCATATAAGATATTAACCATTCATGTTCCAGGCCACTTACTCCATACATTTTCAACTTTTCTAAGTAGGATTGTATGATCAACTGTATCGAAAGCCTTCTTTAAGTCAATAAAAATTAGACCAGTGCATTTTCCTTTATCCATACTTGGGTACCAATCATTGGTGCTCGCCAATAGAGCAGTAGTAACCGAGTGCAAGAGTCGAAAACCAGACTGATGCTCACGCAGTAGTTTATTAGCATCCAGAAACACATAAAGCTGATTGAATACTAATTTCTCAGAAAAAGCCTAGTTACAAAAGGAAGAATTGATATAGGCCTATAGTTGGACCTTTCATTCTTTCCACCATTTTTAAGAATAGGAGCAATATGCGCTATTTTCCAGTCCTCCGGAAATTTCCTAAAAACAATGATTTATTGAAAAGATCACATAAGGACTCGCTTAAAACTGGCATTGCAATCTTTAAATAAAAGCTCGCAATGCCATCATGTCCCGAACCATGCGAAGTATTCATCTTATTCAAGGTTGATAATAATTTATCTGTCGTGATAGCAGAAAACGAGAAACTCACCGGAGGATCTTAGAAAGGGTATTTACCACACAAAAGGGGGTTTACTCTTTCAGGGATTTTTTCATTAAGTTTATTCCCTATGCTACAGAAGTACTCGTTCATTGATGCTGCAATAGCTTTGTTACCTTTAACTACTTGGCCTTCTACACAGAGACTAGGCACAACAGTAGTGTTTGACCTTTTGTTAATAACTTGGTCGATGGATTTCCATGTTTTGTTTAGGTTACCATAATATTGCATGATTTTTTCCGAGAAATACTGACGTTTAAGTTGTATATTCAAAGAATTTACTCGATTACGAAGTTGCTTGTAGGCATCCATCAACAATTTTGAGTTGCATTTTACAGCTAGTGTTGTCAACGTATCTCTCATTTTAGCAAGTTTGAAAAAGCTGGCATTTAACCAAGGCGAATATCCATCAGATACACATCTTCTTAAAGTACGTGAATGCTTTTCAAGAGTTAGCGCGAAAAGCTGGGTCCACTTTCGTACTGCATCATCAGTGTTATGAGCATTTGCAACGAGTGCCTCCCAATCTGCCTTATAGAGATCAGAGAGGAATGCCTCTTGATTAAAATTTTTCAGCTGCCGAGATGTAATATATTTATGCTGGTGTTTAATATTACCATTTAGCTTTCTAGTACAATAAACAAGGTAATAATCACTAAAGCCTGGTATCCATATAGTTGTTGACAGTCTTTCTCAGTCCATATAGTTGTTGACAGTCTTTCTCAGTCCATATAGTTGTTGACAGTCTTTCTCAGTCCATATAGTTGTTGACAGTCTTTCTCAGTCCATATAGTTGTTGACAGTCTTTCTCAGTCCATATAGTTGTTGACAGTCTTTCTCAGTCTTTGCGCGTCGCTGAGTTAGGGCCTGATTACGTGGGTGAGTTGACCCGTGTCTGGCTCGTGTCTGGCTCTGTGACCTAGCTCGACTCCCTGGTCAAATCCTTATTGACAGCTATGTCGCAATTACCTGAAGTGAGGCAACCCGGCAAGGCGGGTTAACTCGCTTTTTGAAAGTGGGTCAACCCGGTAAAACGGGTTAACCCTTCTCATGTAATATCGCAAACGTGTCAGCTTCGGGTTCACCCACTGCATACGGATGTGTTTTGACCATTTCTATGGCTTTAATCATGAATAATATAGGTGATATGGTTGCTGTATGTTCGAACAAAGTTACTGGGACTTCGAAAATGGTGGAAACTTTGATAAATTCATTGATTGACTTCACGTTTAGACTAGAGCCTTTGCAAATGGTATTTTGGCGGTGATAAACAATGTCAACACGAAGGGAAACAATGGAAAATGGCATGAATCAACACAATATCAATGTTCTGACATTTGTCCTAGGAATATTCAAGCGCGAACTAAGCGAAATGGCTGTGGATAGTAAAAAACAAGCATTTGAATTGTTTTCAATCGGATTCAGCCGGGTTGGCTGAAGGTCACAGCCGAGGCAAAAGCGGGTCAAGCACCCCACGTAATCTCGAAAGTTTGGCGAGTCAGAGCCGAGTTACCAGAGGGTCAACTCGCCCACGTAATCAGGCCCTTAGAACTAATTTCCATCCCAGCGACCCTCAACGACTCAGGAATGCACAACCGTTTATGAGATTATAAAAAATATTGCGATGTTTCCATATAGTCGTTGGCGGTCCTTGAAAGTCTTTTAATTGTAGGAAAGACCATCAACGACCCTCAACGACTATATGGATACCAGGCTTAAGACCAGTATTAAGCATCCCACTCTCTTTAATATTATTGCAGTTAGTAGCAGCTATACGTTCAATCAAAGTTGAACTTTGAAAAGTAACCCTAGTAGGCTCACTTATGATCTGCTTCATACCAAATAAGGTCACACAGCTCACGTAACCGGGCAATATGGCTCGGAATAGTATCTCTAATACTGAAATCACAGTTGACATACCCAGGGATAATAATTTCTACCTCCTCTCCATCTATGTAGCTAAGGTTTTCATGAAGATTGTCTCAGCAAAAATTAGATTCACTGGGTGGTCCATGCCAAGCTATGGCAATGAATGGACTTGATTTAGGGGGCTCTACTTCAATGCATACTAATTCAAGCGATTAATTTAGAAGATCTTCTCTGAGCTTAAACTTAATTGTATTCCTGATAAGTAGGGCAACACCACATCCTTGTCTGCTCCTGTTATACCAACACAGAGAATAATCATCTTATGCGATAAGCTTATCATCAATTTTGCTATCTATCTTGGTTTCATTTATCGCCAAAAAATAAAACTTTTCTTTCTTTGTAAGTTACCTTATTTTATCAATTTTCATGATAAGGCTATTTGTATTTAACGATGCACTGGTCAGACCTTTTCTCCGCCTCGAAGGGCAAATATTACAATCGGGAACTGAATTTCATCAGCATTACTACGATTGTTAAGAGGATAAGTATTTGGAAAAGAACTACTACTACTTACGATAGCAGAGTTCATAGCCTCCCTACTATTACATGAGTTAGACACTACAAATCATAAATGGGCCGAGTCCAAGATGCAACTCGCGTGCTTGCACAAAATGTGTGCAACAAGCATGACTGACTGCTGGCAGGAAATTTTTGGTAGAGGGAAAATCCCTAAATTTGAGATTCTTCTATGTGTTCTGTTTTTAAGGCAATGTTGAACGATGATTATTATAGCTCCATTGTCAGCAGCAAATGCATTCATTCTTCTGATTTCTCAAAACACTCGCAGTAATCAGAAAAAAACTGCCTGCTTTCCAAAGTTTTCTCACGAATTGTTATTTTCTCGCCAGTTTCCATACTGTACACCTGTGCGATAGTTAATCAAAACGGGGCTCGGCCCTAGTTTCTGTCCACATTATAAAATCGGGGCTCTGCCTAGGCTTGACCAAGCTAGCCTAGGCCGAGCCCAGGTTTTTCGCGTCCAAACTAGCATGTGCCAGGCCCAGGTTGTCAACAACTTGGGCCGAGCCTGGGCTAGTGTGTGTAGTGTGGACACGGCTTAAGATGCCAAATGATTGAAATTCAAATGCTCACTTCAACCACAATTAATGAGATTTGCTCATTGCACATCCAGAAACTTTTCACTGCAAATCCGAGACTCAGGCAAGTGCCCTACGTCCCATTGGGTTCGCCATCTACTCAGAGCCAGAGTGTGAGCAGAGAGGGCAACGTGCTGTTTCCTAAATGTTTCTTAATTCTTGGCTAATTTCAGCCCCATGCTTCTTGTAGACATGTTTCTTATATAAACAGAATGTGTATTCCAAAGAGTGCAAAGGAAAAAAAGTGAGATCAAACTAAATGAAGCAGCCAATGCAATAAAAGCAATTGTAGATGAAACTCAAAATATGGCAAAGAAAGATAGATAAAATACAAATGAGGTAAAAAAATGAAAAAAAAACAACAATTCATGAAAGCAATGAATGAAAAGATAAATGCGAGAGCTATGGTAAGGAACTGTAACTGAAGAGCGGAAATAGAGACAAGCTACCCGACTAGAAGGACTACTCGCGAATTAACAAATGGCGAAACTCCGGTGTTTTGCAATAGAATTTGTGAAAAAGAAGGCGAACATACAAAAAATGCCGCGTGCTTGTGTCTTAACATGAAAAGAGAAGCAACAATACCATCTCAGGCCTTTTAAGTTATTGCAGCAAAATTCTTCGAATGATGAAAGGTGGCAACATGAACAACTATCTTTGAATGGAGAATGCAGAGCAAGCATGGCCTTCTCTCTGGGAAAGGAAAGTGAGATCAGATCTTTAATCTGGAAGTGGTAATCGGAAAGACTGGGGATGAGGAAAAATCTGTATCTGTACTTTCTAGAGTATCAAAAAATTTTGAGACAGCTCGCAGAATTCATTGGAATAGCAGTCCATTCCACGGAAGAAGTTGGTGCAAGAACGTCAATTCACATGTACAGCTTTTTCTGCACGAGCGATAGCCCTTAATTTTTGAAGTTGCACGTACGATCCAAGGTGCGTGTATCTGAATTACGAACATGACGAAAAAAAGAGTATCCTTCAGCTGCAATGGGTCGCATCTCTCATTTAGTACAGCACAGGATAAAACAAAAAAGCAATTGGTGACAATCAAATTGTTGCAGATGTGACAACGAAGTTCTTGTTGGGTAAATGCGTTTGCGTATTGAACAGTAATGTTAGCTCGGGCAATCTTTCGCTCGTGCTGGGAGTTTTGCACGTGTGGACACACATACGAGCGATCCCACGTGTATCAGGGCATGGGCTGGAACAAATTATTGGGAACTTTGTCATTTTTAATGTAAGCTAATGAATTCAAACAAATAATGAGAGAAGTGATCCTAAGTAAAGCATAATCAAATGAACATTCCTTACAAGTCATGAAGGCAAAATAAAAAAATTGCTGATAAAAGTTATTTTCTAAATAGCACGTTTCAACTTTAGCATCGTCGGTATGAAGGCAATACTCCTGATTTGTCTTCCCAATCCTAGTTGCAATATCGTTTACTTTCCAAGAGCAAAGCTCATTGATGTCAAGAACATTCTTCGGGGTCACTGATTAGGGAAGGGAACCTAAAACGAATAAGTAAAGGATGATTATTTCTTCAAACGGATCGAGAAAAGGAAAAGCGTCGCTTGAGCTGCACACAATAAGTAGAAATAGGGCTAACAAATTGAAATAGTATTCCAATTTTATTTTGATATAGCATTAAAATAACAACTTAATATCATGCAAAAACTATCCCGTTTGTTGATCAGTTAAGCCATTAGTGAGCATTTGTAGTCCATAATTGAACAAGGCATCAAACAACAAAAGTATAAAGCAAAAACAAATGTAAAAGAAGTAAACACAGATCAAAAAGGAACTGAATGTGCATACTGATGACATCTTTAAGAAACAAATAAAAACAGCGCCAAACTACATCCAATTGGCCACTGTCGATGTAAATTGACGCAGCCACTGATTCAAATACATCTGCAAGGTCTTTGGGAATTGAAGACTTTGACATTGGTGCTTCATGAAAAGCTGATAGATTAGACATTTTCCACTAAAAAGAACGGAAATTAGAAGACATGTAATCAATATGAATCAATATGAATCAAAATAAGCGAATCATGCAATCAATATGTATCAACGTAAACCAATCATGCGATCAATATGAATCAGCATAAACCAGCCATTCAACCAATATGAATCAATATGAATCAAATAAGCAACTCATTCAATCAATATTAATCAATATGAATGAACATGAACCAATCTTGTAATCAATATGAATATATCAGCTGGCAAATACTTGTATCAGAAGGCATGAATAAAAGAGCTTTCAATGACATGAGAAGATTCTATCCCAGTAATTCCCAAAATAGGGCCTGCATTTATATTCATCCCTGCGTGAGACCCTGATACGAAAAACTTGTGCTGTATTGCACTGCTATGTAGAAAAGTTTAGGAACTACTGTTCTATACAGTAATGGAGATTTGGAGAGGGGCAAAAGAGAATTGTAGCAAAGCTGCATAAATGATGACTCACAGGTATATTTGGGTGGCTAATAGACGCCCCTCCGCTAATTACTTCGCCACCTATTAATTTTTGTGAGCAAGATCTCATCGAAGGCAATTTTCAGAGGAGATACTTCGAACTGTAAGTAAAATATATCACAAGAAAAGAATGCTGATGGCATATGTTGTATGGTTCAGTGTTGTTTCATTCTGTGGACTAGGCTATGTTACTTTGATATAAATTTGTGACAAGAAACCATTGCCAACTCTATAACATTTTTGCTCATTTTCCAACCCCCCCGATAATTAGGTTTTGGGGATTTTTACAACCCCCCGCTCATCCATTAGGCACCAAAGAGCAGTAGTAATTGACAGTGTTCATGAAGTTTTCATCCCTCTACCTGTCGCCTTCCCTCTAGCTTTTACCCCTCTACTTGTGGCTACTGGTTCTGTCCACAAAATAATCTCAACCAATCTAATCTGCAATTATAATGAAGCACTAGCCTAAAATTTTATTTACAAAATCTAATTAACTCTTACTTTAGGCCAAAGATTTCCATCCTTTCTCTCCATTTCAATAGTTCTAGACCAACTGAAAAGCTGTTCTGAAAAGTTACGTGACACAACCATCATGTATTTGTGAAAATTATTGAGGTATGCAACTTTTGCAAAGGTCTTTGTATTAACAACAATGCAGCGCATAGATGTTAATTCTGCATTTGTTGCAGTTGGGTATCTTCGGCAAATGCAATCAGATACCAACAAGTAGAAAATGCTATCTCCCAAAAACTCGAGACGTTCGTTAGAATTCACTGGCGGAGCCCACCTACTGGGATATGATGGATGTAGTAGAGCTTCTAGTAAATTATTTTTATCGTTGAACTCGTATCGTAGAATAGCTTCAAAATTCCTAACGTGCTTTGACATATAAGAAGAAATTGGACATTCATAATCTGGTCCTATTTGATACTCCATGTGAATCTGTTTACTGTCATTCAGATTTCCGTTCCCTTTAAAACCGCATTCACTATTTGCGTTTCCAGCAATTATTGTTTTACCAACTTTCTTAGTTGCTGCCAAACCTTTTATTGACGTGACAATTAGTTTGCGTTTGGGATGTTCACTTCCACATTGCCTTGAGATATTTTCCAGGCTGCTTCGAGACATAACTGCTAGAGAGAATTTATCATCCACATTTTGCTTCCTTTCCTCAGTGGCTGATAAAACATTCTTTCCTTTGCGGATACAACAAACCTGAATGGTCAGCCATGACATTAATTCTAATGCTACGCATTCGCCGCAATAAATATAAAAAAGTCCAATAAGTGCCTCAATACAATCCGCTATTACTTTATTTCGAACAACACATTCAAACCCATCCCTGTTCGTTCGCTGAGCCACTTTTGTCCCAGTTGATGAAGAACGCATTGTTCCATTTAGCTTCTCACCCTTGCATACATCAAAAGAATATGTTTCATTTACTTCAGCAATCTCTCGAAAACTCTTGGAATCATTTTGTTCGCATTCCGCCTGTATCGTAGGGGCGATATTCAACAGCTTAATAATTAATAAACTTGTTCTAAAATCAAACTTTTCAGCAATGATGTAATTCCAAAGCTTTCGGCCACGGCCCTTCGCAAGCAAATTTAAGTTAGACACAATGCTCGATTTCTTGCGTGACAAGAAACGTTCACTTGCCGTCCTATGATGCAGGAATAATTCAACAGCTACAGAAAAAGCTAAAAATGCATCCCCAAGAAACTCAAGTCTTTCATAGTTGAATAAATCTCTGGCATCGAGTGATGTCATAGCAACAAGCATGAGTGACACTGGAGGCATCTTTCTCTTCTTATCTTTATCTCCATCATTCTGCTCAATCAGCCTAGTATTTTGTTCAAGATTCCTCCTTTCGCAAACATTCATATTATACTTCTTGTCCAATCCCCTGTCTATATTAGCAGGAGAATGACCTTTCTCTGTGCAGGAATATTCACCATCGGAACACAGCTCGTACTCAACAACAGGAGCTTCACGAACTCCTGTGTTATTTCCCTTAGTGCTTGAGCAAGGCGCTGTATTTACTTCGACTTGAATCGATTCTTCTTTCCCAAAATAAGAGGGATTATTTTTTTCAGTTAACACAAAATCTACATTACCAGTACACTCATTCACGTGATCCACTACATCCTCTACTCTTTGAAGCCCCAATTGGTCTTTGTCTTTGTGAATGTCAACAATAACCCCAGAAAGGCTTGTATCTAAACACGGTCGTTCTTCGGAGTTGCTTAGCTTAAGCTCCTCCATAAGAAGTTGCTTCAATTCAGTTACATACAGCATTGATGACAACCGATGCAATATCACTGGTATAGTAACAATTTGCATCCATAGATGAGCTGGTATTACATGAACATTACATAATTCTGCTGGCAGAAATATTTTCTGCATACGTTTAGAAGAAACCTGCGTACCATAATCTTCTTGATATCTGAGTTCAAGCAAATTCAGATATTTTTGAACAGGTAATACTTCAACCATAAACTGACCAGGAGTCAAATTTATTCCGTATTTAGTACGATAGTAGTCAGCAAAAGTAACATCTGGGGATTTATCAGAAAGTCTGTCATCAACCAATATGTCTTTGCGAACACACTTCACGTAATAATATACGTCACCAATGTTACGATGTATCGGCATAATTACTTTGTCATGAAAATCTACGCATGAATGAAAAGCCAATCTATCCTTATCATAACAGCCACTCTCTGCTTTGAAAGATCGAAAAGTCTCTATGAACTTATAATCAATTCTATAGTAGCCATTGTCTTCTACCAATGCAGTCCAGAGGACTCCTTGCGACCCACCACCAACAGAATTGCCAACATAATCAAAGTCTGTAAACCTTAGTACTCTTTCAATAAGGTATGCATGAAAATTGTACATAGGCTGGAACCTTTCTTGCTTAAGAATTTCACATCCTTCGATTCCTGTAATTGCTTTTACTAGTCTTTCAGACCGGTTGTAAATCAAAAAGGACGGGAGCTGGAAAAGAAAAAGCTGGAAAGGTAAAACAAACACAATTTACTACGACTAAACTTGAAAGAAGATGTAAGAAAGATTTGCCTTTAAGGCCGAACTCTCTCTCAAATGGTCAATACTTTTGCCGATCTCATTATACCATTTTCCCGAAAGGGCACCTCTAAGTTTTTGTCCATTTCCATCTCTCCTATCTTGTAAAAGGGAAATTTCCGATGCTGTAGATAGTTTTGTTTAAGAAACCTTTTTCTGGGGGCAAGCCCTCTGACTCCTACTTTAACATCGTATAACTACGAACAAAATTTACTAAACATCTTACTTCTAGAAAAAAAGCTGAAGAACGAGGTCTAGCCCTGTGGAGGAACATACATGTAGGTCAGTGATTCTCAACCCTTTTCTACCCAATGGACCCCTTTTCCAGCACATTTTTGTCGGTGAACCCTTCAAACAGGGGCCACACCACAGGAGGGTGGGGGCATGGCTCTCACTTTTTTCAGAATAAAGATTTTTAGTATGCGATTTTATCTAAGCTTCTCACATGTATAGTCATATTAATCTTCATGAAGCCACATGATTATAGTATGAATTTAAAATACAACAATAAAATACGTCATACTCAAAGAAAATAAACGACTACAGTAATAGCTAGCCTAAATAAAAACACAGCTACTTCAAATAATATGTAATTTGAATTTGGCTGACTAGCCTCCTCAAAGCTAGCAATAAGCATTTTCAAAACAATGATATCAAAGTAACAGATATGTCTATATAGAAAGGCTCTACGTATCCATTGATTGCTTAGCAACAATGGAAAAATGCAGAATTGCAGTTCTCTGAACGTCAATGTGAAGGAATATAGGTAGCCACAATAATACACGTCTCACATATCTCACATATAGGTAGTATTTAGCTGAATTAGTCATGTAAAGCACAACAGATAAGGAACTAGAAAGGATAAGAGCAAATGTAACAGAAATCGATGAAATAATTTAATTAGCGGCAAAAATTGCAGCAGGAAGCAAAAGCATCAAACTTTGGAAGCAAAGAAAAGCAGAGACAATCCACGTGGATGGAAATAAATTAAATGGAAATGAGTGTATTCCAACATGGCCTAGGCCGAAGAAGCTAATTCTGTTTTCATCATGATTATGAGCTATATAATGCAAGAAAATATGCATCAAAAACAGTGGTTCTTAACCTGAGCTCGATTGAGCCCCAAGGGTTCGGTAAGTCAGCTTCAGGGGCTCGGTGGTTTGGTTTTCCTCACTCGTATGATTCGTGATCTCACACTCTGCTTGGCCAGTTCGTGCACTAATACAGTTTATAGCCAGGGGCGTAGCTAGCAGGGCTGTGGGGTGTAACATCCCCCCAAAATTTGGTGATATAGTCGGTAAATATTGATTCAATGACTTTCGTTGGTAAATGACTGCATATTATGCCATGAAAAAGAGAGAGTGAAAAGAGAGATTAAAAAGAGTGTTAAAAATGTTTCTTGCATCAACGCATCCAATAAAAATAAGAAACTCTTACTAACAAAACGCTTCTGTCGGTAAATTTACATCTCTGCTGGTAATTTCACAGCTTTACCAGTTTCTGTCAGTAAATTACTGCTTTACACCCCCACTCCCCTTAGAAAAGAGGTCTCAATAAGAGATATAGCTATATACAAATGTTTTGACTTTAAAGAAAAACAAGCTCATTTTAGTTTTTCCAAGTACGAAGGGTTCAACTTCAACCAAGGTAAGAACCACTGATCTAAGAGGTGCTCAGAAATGAACGAATCTTAAAAAGAAAAAGAAAAGATGTCTCACATTTGGTAAAGGCAGGGTGCTGCAGAATCCAAGGTATTTTTGGTAACATTCGCAGCGTTCCATATTGATCTTCTTTGTCTTAATTACGTAGATATACACCAGTGAATTTGGCTTTGGAAAGCTATCTTTCAATAGTGTTGGAATCTAAATTGACATATAAAAATTTTCATAGCTCAAAATCTTTATGATATATAAAGTTGAACCTCGATAAGTCCAATTGCCAGGAGAAGCAACACGCTGTCGAATTTTACTTCCCAATGCGCCCATAGTTGCCAGTATATATATATATATATATATATATATATATATATATATATATATATATATATATATATATATATATATATATATATATATATAT